>DF364351.1:191-30508 GCA_000787875.1 Solanum virginianum | reverse complement strand
TTCTTGGCTCATAATTAATCCAACGTACCAAAATGTGGGTCCTAACAGTTCCTTTCACCCATGATACCAAGCTTCCAACTTTTACCCTAAATTGCATAATTTAAAGTTGATTTACTCATGGGTCTTATGTATTATGAATTTCACTGCACACTATGTTGGGGTCTCAAGTTGTCAATTCAGGTCCCAAATTGGGTAATCTCGAATCGACTCCCAAATTTATCAAGGGAGGGTTAATTCACATCACGAGGTGGTATATTGTGGGGATGGTTGTTTGGGTGGATTAGGTGCTGGGGTTGAAACAAAATTCAAGAAGTCAATATATTTTTTTAAATTGGAGAAAATAAAATTAATTTGAAAGATATTTTACAATATATTTAAGTCAACTAAACGTGAGAAAAATAAAAAAAAAATTCTCTATACCTAACACACCCTTAATTAGGAAGAAAAAAGGTACTACTAGTGTTTATCATAAAAATTTATTACTGTATTTATTTATATATAATCATTATAGAATTAAAGGAAGAAAGTCTAGCCTAGGATTATGCCACATCACAGAATGAGATAAAGCCATGTGTTAACTTTAGGACAATAGTTAGTTAGGTAATAATTAGTTAGTATTTACTTTTAATTCTTACAACTTTTTTAAGATTCAAATTTTACAGTCACTTTTTTTTACTTATTTATTTTAATTACTTACAATTTTTAGCATATACCAAATAGAATGCTTGGAGTGCAAATTCAGTGTTGAGAAGGATGAAGCAGATAACAATGTGAGACTTGTCACTCAATCTATTCCCAAGAAAGAAAACTTTAAATATCTTGGGTCCATCATCTAGAGTAGTGACAATATCAACGCTGATGTGAAACATCGTATTAGGGCAACATAGACAAAATGGTGGCCTGCCTCTGGAGTATTGTCTGATAGGAAGATACCACCTAAACTAAAAGATAAGTTTTAAAGAATGGTGGTTAGACCATCTTTGTTGTATGGGGTAGATTGTTGGCCGATCAAAATCTCACATGTTCAGAAGATGCTGATCGCGGAGATAAGGATGTTGAGATGGATGTGTGGACATGTGCAGAGAAGAAGTATTGATGCTCCTATTGGGAGGTACAAGAGGTTTGATTTAGGGGCTATATGGAGGCATAGAGGTAGCCTGAAGAAGTTTTGGGGGGAGGTGATCATACAAGATATGACGACACTTCATCTCACCGAAGACATAACCTTAGATAAAAAGAAGTGGATATCGTATATTAGAGTAGCAGGCTAATAGGCTACTAGAGATAGTTTAGTAGGATAAGTCGGGTCTTTATATCCTGTGGTGTCATTATCCGTCTTATCTTTGTTATTGTTATTATATTCACTTTCTATCATTGCTTTCGCTATTAGTCGTTTCTCGTTGTTTTTCTTTTCCTTTTTTCCATATTTAGTTTATTCTGCTTATAGATTTTTGTGATGATGGTTCCCCAGAAATTCCCTCTCTACCTCTATGAGGTAGTGGTAAGGTCTGCATACATTTTACCCTCTGCAGACCCTACTTGTGGGATTCCCTGGGTATATTGTTATTGTAATTCTATTTCTTTTATGTTGGTGTTTGGTTAAAAGTAAACTCTTTTGAAGAAAATATCTTTGAATTTTAAGCTTCTACAATTATGAAAAAGTTGAAAAATAGCAGATAAAAAATTGTTATGGCAGCTCCTACTATTACGAAATAAATCATTAAGGGATATTATCTTTTTCTTTTTCTTTTCCAGTTTTCTCCTATTTTTATCCAATTTTCTTTCATTTTTCCTTTATGAAAATTAAAAGTGCTCTTATACATATATGGGTGTGTGTGTGAGAGAGAGAGAAGGAAAGTCTCACTTAAAATATTATTTAAAATATTAGAATTTATATTTAAAAAAAGTGTTGAAACGAATTTATGAACATGTGGTTTTGCTTTATATAAATTATAAATAACTAAATTTATTATAAAGAAAATACAAAGAAACCAAAAAGATAATAACTTTATTCTTTATTGAAAATATTTGGATGAAAATAAAACACTATTAAAAGAACAATGAAAAACAAAGGGAATGAGTATTGTCACATTTATAAAATTCAAAAAAATTGTGGAGGGAATAGTTCTAAAGCTATAGTCAAACTATGCAAACTTTTGATATTTTTTACTGGAAGTGATGATATTTGGAGTAAGTAAAAAATTGTTGATGTTCTGATGATGGGGTTGATTTCTGTGAAGTTAAAGAACAAACAAAAGAAGACCAAAAAAGCTCTTTCTAAGTGGAGTAGGGAGAAATTTGGTGATATTATCAAGTATTTAGTGATAAGAGAAGAAATTGTCAGGCTTAAAGAAGGGCTATTTGAAGAAAACCCAAGTTATGATAATAGAACTATTCTTCAGAGAGCTCAAGCTAGCTGTGTTGAAATAATATTTGTATTATGAAGAGAAGTTTTGAAGATAAAAGACACGTTTGCAATGATTGACCAAGGGTGGTAAAAACACTAAATTTTTTCACTGTTTAATTAAGAAGAAAAGAAAAAGGTTGCACGTGATCATTGATGTTCACATCATCCTTAATCACTACTACAACATCTTGCATTATCTGAATAGGTAGAAGAAGCACCAATATGCATTTCACCTATTCATAAACAAAACAGACACGACGTATGATCAATATAATTTCTAACTCAAATAATGATTCATCATAGGAAAGGACTTACCTGCTACACTTGCTTTCAGTGCAGCAGCAAACATTGAGCCTGAACTCTACAAATTCAAAACTGAAAACTAAGCAAGTATTTTGAGTATTTGAAAGCAGACAAAAATATGAGCATAGGAAAACTCACTGTAGTGGTAGTATACTGAGTAATTTTAGCTTTCCTCTAGCTACTTTTATTGTACTTTTTAACAAACCTATTGAGCTCCCACAGAGTTTCTGTATCAATTCTCTTTGTGCCCTTCTTCTTGGCGATCTCAACAAATGGGGGAGGATTTTCTGAAGGTAAATTCTTAAGATCTTTAGTAAGTTTTCTTATTTCTTCATTTGCCATCTCCCTCTTATTTTTCAAATCCTTAGCCCTAGGTTTTTATGGAACTAGTATTCCACTGACCGTATGAGAAACTCAAGGCTTCTTTTTAGTTTTGTTGTTCTTTGATTTTTCACTACTTACATAAGGTCTTTCATAAGGTAGTTTGTCCTTTGCAAGAAGGAACTCGAAGTTATTATAACACTTATTCTCCTTTTAGATCCTCTTTACCCTCTCTAGAACTCCACCAATTACCGTGGGGTTGTCATTTGCAATAGCTGCAACATATGTGGCTCAATTACCATGGGATTGTCATTTGCAATAGCTGCAACACTAAGAGGCCAAACTAAAGAAATACTAGAGAGTTTCTCCCAAGCACGAACCAAAACAAGACTACGAAGCTTCTCCTTAGCTTCAACCTTCTTCACAAAACTTTTAACATGATTTAGCTCACCCTCTAACCTACTTTTAAGATTTTTAATCGCAACAATCAGCAATGATCCAATTAACTTAATCCTAACTGCATCTAACTTTATAAATCATAGTAGCTATATCATCATTCCCACTAGGTTGGCTACCCCCACCACCACAGTCTCCTCTATTGACAACCCCAACCCCACCACAGCCTCTTCAGGACAAAAAAAGGTTTTTTTTTTATGTTTTATGGTTTTTATTTCATATGGATCCATGAAAAAAATCATTTCTTTGGAAAGGTTTATACCAGGAGAACCAAGAAAAAAAATGTTTCTTACGCCACGATTATTGGTATAACCTTACTAGAGACATCTAAAATTTTGAAACCGAAAAAGGTACCAGCTCAAATTCAGGATCTTTTGCTTGCTAATTCTGCCTCCTTAGGAGTTGTCGTCGATGACTCTGATGGTATACCTATATTAAAAGACTTAAATATAGTATTCATGTTGGCATCTAAAGGACTTAAAGCTAACTAGCACAACTATCGATGAGGCAAAATTAGTGATCAAATGATCCCGAGTTTGAGGTGGTACCTTTTCTGATTTCAAAACATTAGATATCTCTAGTACAGTTATACCAGTGGTGGTGGCTGAAGAAACATTCACCTTCTTGGTTCTCCCAGTATAAACTTTGCTAGAGAAATGCTTATTTCCTTGATCCATCTGAAATGATAACTGTTAAACCTGAAAAAAAACCTATTCTTCTCTGTAAAGAGGCTATGGTAGGGCCAGGGTTATAGATGGAGGAGACTGTGTGGGCAGGGGGATAGCCAGCCTAGTGGGAATGATGAGGTAGGTGCTATGAATTCTAGGGTTGAAGATAGGGTTAGGATTAAGTTAACTGGATCACTGCCGATTGTTGCAATTAAAAATCTTAAAAGTAGGTTAGAGGGTGAGCTAGATCATGTTAAAAGTTTTGTGAAGAAGGTTGAAGCTAAGGAGAAGCTTTGTAGTCTTATTTTGGTTCGTGCTTGTGAGAAAATCTCTAGTAGCCATTTAGTTCGGCCGCCTAGTGTTACAGCTATTGCAAATGACAATCCCACGGTAATTGGTGGAGTTGTAGAGAGGGGGAAGAGGTTCTGAAAGGAGAAAAAGTGTTATAATAACTTAGAGTTCCTTCTTGCAAAGGACAGACTACTTTACAAAAGAACTTATGGAAGTAGTAAAAACTCGAAGAACAACAAAAAGGAGAAGAAGCCCTCAGTTTCTCATAAGTTCAGTAGGATACTAGTTTAGAAAATACCAAGGGCTAAGGATCTAAAAAATAAGAGAAAGATGATAAATGAAGAAATAAGAAAACTTATTGAAGATGTTGAGAATTCACCTTTAGAAAATCATCTTCCATTTGTTTGGATCGCTATGAAGAGGGGCATAGAGAAAATTGATACAGTAACTCTGTGGGGGCTAGATAGGTTTGTGAAATAATATGACAAGCGTAGCAAGAGGAATCTTGAAGTTGCTCAGTGTACTGCCACTACAGTGAGTTTTTCTATGTTTAATTCATATTTCTATCTAATTTCAAATACTTAGAATGCTTACTTAGTTTTTACTTTTGATTTTGTAGAGTTTAGGCTCAATGTTTGTTGCTATACTGCAAGCAATTGTAACAGGTTACAAGTCCTTTTCTATGATTAATAATTATTTGAATTAGACATTATATTGATCATACGCCATATCTATTTTGTTTTTGAGTAGGTGAAATGCATACCGATCCTTCTTCTATGTCAGGTCATGGCATTTGATGATGTTAAAGATTAATGATTCTTACGTAAGTTTTTGTTACAATAAAAACATCAGGAATCTTTTGAACTTTAGCTTATTATGTGTTTTATATCTAAAGAATGGTTGATCATATTTGCTGGAGCTTCTGGTATACATGGTCCATTCATTCATCTCAAAACAAATAGTGGAAGAATGAGAGAGTTGCCAAGTTTAAACCTTTGATTAAAGTTTTTCCTATTTTTATTATTTGATAAATATGAATAAGAATGAATATGATCTATCAGGGGGAAAGATGTTAAAGTATGCTATGATGGAAATTAATAGAAACTTGTATCAACTTTCATAAAATTGAAATGACCCCAAAAAGTTCCCAAAAATGTGCCTCGAAAGTGCCTGGAATCATAATTTCCATATGTCTCAAAATCTAGGCATGATATCAAAATTTGACTTTATATTCTTGTTTAGAGGATCAAATTGAGTGGAAAATGGGTCTAACCCTGATTAAGATCAAACGATTAGCAATTTCATTTTTCATAATTTTTCTTATCCAGAATCGATCAGCAACGGTGCCACAATGCCCTGCTATCACGGACATGTATTTATTTTATCTCCGCTTTAGATCTGTGTCCCTTCGAGTTCCCCTTGAACCTTTTCATGTCTAGGCCCTAGGCTTGGGTCGTGACAAACTAGGTATTAGAGTATTAGGCTGTTAGATCCTTGGAGTCCAACACACCGCATCAATTAGAGTCTTGTTCATGGTTTTGTTGTGCACTACAACTATGTACTAGAGGCTAAGAGGTGTTTAGGAAATGTGTCACTTCTTCTTACACTATGTCACACTATAGAAGTTGAAGTAAGGTTTTCCCCTACAAAGATTGTCTTTTGCTATGATAGATCATGCTTACCACAAGAGGAAGAAGAGTCTGCACACCTAATGAGCAACTGGCTCATAGAGAGCTTCGAGATGCACTTACTTTTCTTGCACAAGTTATGGCTAACCAAGCCAACCAAGGGGCCCAAGCCCCTCATACTCCTACATTGGCATCTTAGGTGAGAGATTTCATGAGGATAAATCCCTCGGAATTCCATAGGCCAAAGGTGAGTGAGGACCCACAAGAGTTAATTAATGAGATCTATAAGATTTTCGCTATTATGGGTGTGAGTTTGGAGGATAAGGTAGAGTTACCAGCCTACCAACTCAAAGGGGTAGCACAAATATGGTACAATCAATAGAAGAAGGAGAAGGGAGTCAACAATGTGGTTCGATGGTAAGAATTCAAAGCGACTTTTCCTAATTGGTTTTTCCCTCTTGAGCTTAGGGAAGCTAAGTTGGTGGAATTATAAATTTAAGATAAGGGTCTATGAGTGTGAGGGAGTATCCCCCAAGTTCAACCAACTTTAAAAATATGCTCCGCATTTGGTGGTTGACTTAAGATATAGGATGAACAAATTTGTAATGGGTGTTTTTGACTTAGTGAGTGAGGATTACCAGTCCACCATGTTGATTAGTGTCATGGACTTGTAACATTTGATGACCTATGCTGAACAAATGGAAGAGGAGAATTTGATGAAGAGAAGGGGTCATGAGGCCAAGAAGGCCTATTTTGAGGGAAATTTGCAAAGTCGCAAGGGTGGCGGTTCCATCAAGGCCAAGGGTCTTCTCATAAGATGGTTGCCAATGAATTTCCAAGTACCCAAGGTGTTAGAAGTGTGGTTCCTAATGGTGGGTGTCCAAAATATGGTAGGGGTCATAGTGGCTTATGCTTAAGGGGCACAAATACTTGTTGTGGTTGTGGGGAAGTTGGGCATAATGTGATGGATTGCCCTCAAAATTGCAACAAGAGTAAGAAGGTTTGACCTCAAGGTGCTAATGTGGTTCCTTTGGGGAGAGGTAGTTAACAAGGTGGTGCTCTAAGGTACAATCGGTTCTATGCACTCCAAAGGAGGCAAGGGGTTGAGGAGGTTCCAGATGTCATCATTGGTATGTTAAAAGTCTTTGATTTTGATGTGTATGCATTGATTGATCCAGGTGCCACTATTTCTTTTGGTAACCCCTTTTTTTGCCAAATGTTCCATGTTGAGCCCGAATTGTTATGTGAGTCATATAAGGTATCTACTCCTATTGAGGCATCTATTGTTGCTAGAAAAGTCTATAGAAATTGTCCCATTTTCATCTTGCATAAAATAATGCCTTATGATCTTGTGGAGTTGGATATGGTTGATTTTGATTTCATTCTTGGGATGGATTGGTTGCATGCATACTATGCCTCTATTGATTGTAGAACACGTAGGGTCAAATTTCAACTTCCTGATGAACTCGTCCTTGAGTGGGAGAGTCATGATATAGTGGTCAAGGGTAGGTTCATCTCTTGCATTAAAGCTTGTAAGTTAATCTATAAGGGATGTCTTCATCATCTTGTGAGGGTTAGGGATGTGGAGTGCAAGGTCCTTCCCATAGAGTCAGTTCCTAAATGAGTTTCTTGATGTCTTTCCAAATGACCTTCCTAGTGTTTCTCCTCGAAAGACCTTCTCCTCGATACTCAATCAATTTCTCCTCCCCCTTACTGTATGGCCCCGACGGAGTTAAAGGAATTGAAGGAGCAATTGAAGGATTTGTTGGATAAGGGTTTCATTAGGACTAGCCAATCACCTTAGGATGCACTGGTGTTATTTGTGAAAAAGAAGGATAGGTCCCTTAGAATGTGCATTAATTATCGTCAACTTAATAGGGTCACCATCAAAAATAGGTATACTCTTCCAAGAATTGATGATTTATTTGACCAATTACAAGGGACTAGCCATTTCTCTAAGATTGATCTTCGGTTTAGGTATCATTAAGTGAAGATGAGGGAGTGTGATATTCCAAAGATGACATTTCAAACTAGGTATAGGCATTATGAGTTTGTTGTGATGTCTTTTGGATTGACCAATGCACCGGCTATCTTCATGGATCTTATGAATAGAGTCTTCAAACCCTACATTGATTCATTTATTGTGGTTTTCATTGATGATATTTTGATCTATTCTCATAGTAAGGAGGAGCATGTAGCTCATTTGAGGGCAGTGTTGCAAACATTGAGGGAGGAGAAGTTGTATACTAAATATGAGAAGTGCGAATTTTAGTTGAAAGAAGTTGCCTTCCTAGGTCACGTGGTGTCGGGGAATAGTATTAAGGTGGATCCTAAAAAGATAGATGTGATTAGAAATTGGCCTAGACTGTTGACCCCATTGGATATTAGGAGGTTCTTGGGCTTAGGGGGTTACTATCGAAGGTTTGTGAATGGATTTTCTTCTATTGGTTCTCCCATAACTAAATTGACTTAAAAGGAGGCTATGTTTGTATGGACTAATGAGTATGAGAGGAGCTTGCAAACCTTGAAAGATAAGCTTATGTCTACTCCTATTTTGTCACTATTGGAATGGCTAGAAGTATTTATTGTGTATTGTGATGCTTCTAAAGTTGATTTGGGTTGTGTTGTAAATCAAAATGGTAAGGTCATAGCCTATGCTTCTAGGCAACTCAATGTGCATGAAAAGAACTACCCTACTCCTGATCATAAATTAGCCATCGTGGTTTTTGCATTAAAGATTTAGTACCGTTATTTGTATGGGGTGCATGTCAATGTGTTCACAGATCATAAGAATCCCCAATATGTCTTCACTAAGAAAGACCTCAACTTGAGACAGAGGAGACTCCTTAAGGACTATGATATGAGTGTGCATTATTATCTGGGTAAGGCTAAAATGGTGTCCAATGGTTTGAGTAGTGTGTCATGGGTAGCCTAGCTCATGTTGATGGTGGTGATAGAGAGATAGCTAGGGAGGTTCATCGGTTAGCTAGATTTGGAGTTAGGTTGGAAGAGGTAAACAATAGTGGTGGTGGTGTTTTTTATGGGTCTAAATCTTCATTGGTTAAGGAGGTGAAAGCTAAGCAAGATCCCTCCTTGTTGAAATTGAAGGACTTGGTTAGTGATAGGAAGGTGGAGGTTTTTTCCCAAGGGGGAGATGGTACACTTAGATACCAAGGTAGGTTGTGAGTCTTTGTGTTAATGGCTTGAGAGAGAGGATTCTTGATGAGGTTCATGGTTCTTCCTACTCTATTCACCCCAGTTCTACTAAAATGTATAGAGATTTGAGAGAGGTATATTGATGGGGAGGCATGAAGAAAGATATTGCCAAATTTGAGTCTGGTTGCCATAGTTGCCAACAAGTCATGGCTAAACATCAAAGGTCGGGTGGCCTACCCCTAGACACAAAGGTTCCTACTTAGATGTCGAAAGAGATTAATATGGATTTTGTAGTTAGGTTGCCCAAGACTAGGAAGGTTTTTTATTCCATTTGGGTTGTCGTTGATAGAATGACAAAACATCGACTCACTTTTTACCGGTTAAGACCATACATGGGGCTGAAGATTATTTTAAGTTGTACATCCATGACTTGGTGAGATTGCATGGGGTTCCTTTATCCATCATATCGAATCATGGGGCTCAATTTACTTCATAATTTGGAGCTCTTTCCAAAGGGGTCTTATTACAAAGGTTAAGCTTAGTATGGCCTTCCACCCTTAAATGGATGGCCAAGAGGAAATGACTATTCAAACCCTTGAGGATATGCTTATAGCATGTGTATTGGAGCTTAAGGCTAGTTGGGATAATCAATTTCTGTTGATTGAGTTTTCATATAACATTAGCTATCATTCTAGCATTGGTATGGCTTCTTTTGAAGCCCTCTATAGTAGATGTTGTGGATCATCGGTTAGGTGATTTGAGGTTGGTGAGGTGGCTCTATTGGGACAAGATCTTGTCATGGAGGCTCTTGAGAAGGTTAGGATGATTAGGGAGGTTGTAGATGGCCCTAAGTCACCAGAAGTCCTATATCGATGTGAGGAGAAGGGATCTTGAATTCATAGTTAGTGATTGTGTTTATTTGAAGGTGTCACCCACAAAGGGTGTGGTTCATTTTGGTAAGAAGGGAAAGTTGAGCTCTAGATATGTGGGTCCTTATAGGGTGGCAAGAAGGGTTAGTAAGGTGTCCTACGAGTTGGATTTGCCTAGAGAAATGGAATTAGTTCATCCGATCTTCCATGTGTCTATGTTGAGGAAGTGTGTGGGTGATCCTAATACTATTGTGTCTCTTGATATTGTGGGGCTAGTTCAGGACAACTTGACATATGAAGAGGTTCCAGTAGAGATCTTGGATAGGCAAGTTAAGAGGTTGAGGAACAAGAAAGTTACTTCTGTTATGGTCCTTTGGAGGAACCAACAAGTCGAAGGTGCTACTTGGGAGGCCGAAGTAGACATACAAAATTGATATACCTATCTTTTCCACTTCACTCAAGTAAAGGTATCATCTAAGTCCCTTATGTGATTTCAAGTCTAAATTCAGCCCATAAAATTTGTATACATTCATGTTTAAATCTATAAGTTCATGATGATTTTACTCTTGTGTTGAGAGTTTTGAAATGATGTTTAAGTGCATTACTACATCCTTATATGGGCTGAAATTGTCATGTTTACGCTCTTTATATGCGTTTCTTTGACATTCGGGGATGAATACTCCCACGGGGGAGATATTGAAACGACCCCAAAAAGTGCCCGAAAATATATCTCAAAAGTGCCAGGAATCGTAATTTCTATATATGTCAAAACTCATGCGCAATATAAAAATATGAATTTATATTATTGTTCAGGGGGTCAAATTGAGTGGGAGATGGGTTTAATCCCTATTTAAGAGCAAATGATTAGCAATTTCATTTTTCTTAATTTTCCATATCTAGAATCGATTCGCGACACACAGGTGTCGTGGACATCTATTAATTTTGCCTCCATGATAAGTCAGCATTGTGGACCAGAGACGGACCTGTGTATTTTGTTGCCAGTGATTTTTATCTCAGTCCAAGGCTTTTGGGTCTTGGGCCTACCACATCATAGACCAGATGTAGACCTATGTATTTTGTTGCCAGTGATTTTTATCTCAGTCCAAGGCTTTTGGGTCTTGGGCCTAAGTGTTCCCAAGCGTGAAAATATCTATACTTAGCCATATTTCACCTTCATATCATCCAAAACATTCCCCAATACTCATTCAAACACAGCCAAATATTTTACTCCTAAAGTCAAGTCTCAAAACTCATCTAGATCGTAAGGTTCTCATTCAAGTTTCAAGTCTCCCTCTTCGATCTTCATCAAGCTATTCTCCAAAGCTGAGGTATGTGGGTTTCTTTCATAGGTTCCTTTCACCCATGATACCAAGCTTCCAACTTTTATCCTAAATTGCATAATTTAAAGTTGATTTACTCTTGGCTCTTATGTATTAGGAATTTCACTGCACACTATGTTGGGGTCTCATGAAATTGTAACTGTTTTAGCATGTTTGGAGATATGAATCTAAGATTTATTGTGGGATTTAATGAAGTGTTTTGGCATATATTGCTTGACGGTGTTACCGAGTATCTATTTATGGTTTTACAATGAATTTTACAATGAATTTTATAGCAAGATTTCCCTGTTGAATTTCATAATTTTACACTAGCATTACACACTCACCAAGTTTCGGTAAAATGTCTGGTTATGGTTTTCTTGAGAAATTGAAGGCTCAATGAGTGTCTTATGATTTTAATGACCATATGATGATGAATGTGATGTATGTATATGATATTATCTCTACAATGTTGGGAAAATGATAAAGCCTCACTCGGGAGGTTGTAGGCCTGAGTAACCTTGTTTAGGGGTTTGTACCTCGATCGCCTCGCTCAGGAGGTGGCAGGCCCGTGCAATCTTGTCAGAAAATTTGTACCTTTTCAAACATGTTGGGGGTTTGTGCCTCATCAACAACATGAAGGGGTTTGTACCTCATACGCCTCTCCAAGTGGATTTGTACTAAAGTGGTCTCTCCTTACACATGGATTATGTTCTATAAGCATGGTTTACTTCAAGTATCATTCATACATGCCATATTGCTATATGCTTATTTATTGCCTATGATATGTATTTTGATTATGTATTTATCTCTTGTTGCATTACATTCTACATACTTAGTACATTCAAACGTACTAACACATACTTTGATTTCACCATATAGGAACCAGAGCCCCGCTTGAGCATCTCCATTCATGTGGCTAGTAAGATTTCACTCAAGATTGTTGGTGAGTACTCCATTCTGGGGATATTGCATATTGTCTCATGCTATGTTCTAAGACTACCTTTCTTTTATATAAATGTTGACTATGAGGGTGAGCCCGATTGCGTTTCTTGGCCCCCGCTCTTATCTATGTATTAGAGGTGTTATTGGACATGTCATGTGTAACATTATGAGCTTGTGTCTCTCTTGACTCTTGTTTTTATGATATGAATGATGTCCCTTAGCCCTGATTATCCCTAGTTCTACTCTTGTGTTGCTATTTTATTGCTTCCATGACTAAGGATGTGTAATGATGCGCTAAGAGGCTTACTTGGGGTCCCTTTGGGTTCTCCTTGTGTCATGTCATGTCTAGGCCCTAGGCTTGGGTCGTGACAAAACTATGGGCTCAAGCCCATTTTATTGATCAAATAAATAAATAAAGTGGAGTCCAAATATACAAAATGTCCTGGAAGCCAATCTGAAAGGGTTCCTAGAAAGTTCTACACTTCTCTTTCCATATTTTGTCACTTTATTTTCCAATGCATCTATTCACCTTCGTCTTTAATGGCTCTCGGCAGTGGCCAAATCACTTTCCTCTTCTTGGTCTTCTCATCGTCATCTACTTGGTACTGCTCTTTTGATGATTCATGGTGCTTGCCAATGCTCTTTGGGATGCCCTAACATGGCCCCCTTGATTCCATTTGAAATAAAGGCTTCAAATCTCCCTCAAGGTCGACATATAAGTAAGTTTCCACTTAAAGATTCCCCCCCTAAGCATAGGTCTTTTTGAATGCTGAGATTGAACCCTCTATGCAGAAGCTGGTGCTCCTTCTTTGGCTCCATTGAGGTATTTGAAGGTCTTTGTCATCCTTGATCTAGACTACTACCTTTTTATGAAGTTTATCCCCAATTTTTGATTGGTGCACTAACCTAGGTTACACAACCTCTTGCTCACACACACACCATTAAGTAGATCTATTGTTGTGTAACATTGTAAAAAATTTTTGTAATTAGATACTCCATGCTCTGTAATAGGCTTTTTGCCTTACAATCTGTGTATCCTTGTGATTAACATGTAATGGGTTTGTATATTGGTTTAGTTCTTAGCTTAATGTGTGGAATTTGTTGTTTATCCATGTTAACAATCTTCCTACTTTTGCTGGATAATTGGTTGAACTAGTAGTATTATTTTATTTCCTTTGTATCTATAGCTTCATTTACAATGTTGTTTGCTAATTGATTAGCTTCCTTGAAGACGTGTGTTATCTGCACTATTCTTTGTTGCATGATCTCTTGTATTTCCTTACTAACCTCTATTAGTTCCCATGGGCATTCAACAATCATCCAGGATCACATCCCTTAATATACTTGAGTTAGTCTACATCCTAACCCTCTGATAGTCCTAGCCTCTGCAATGCCTTAAGGCTTATAAAATTTCCATAGCCTCAGCTTCCATGTTTGTGCAGATTTCTATGCTTTTAGCTTCAGCATATGATAGATTCCCTTCCAGTCTCTGAAACAAAAGGCATAGGTACTATGGCCAGGGTTACCTTTGTTAGCTCCATCAGTATTGCATGCAAGCCATCCCTCTTCTGGAGGCCTCCAGTTCACTTTCAAATAGTACAGTTTAGGCCTGTACTTCCTCAAGCTGCCTAGCATATAAGACCATTGACTAGGGATCCCTCTCTTCCATAGGTACTTCTCTTTGAAAATGAATTGGATGGTGTTTTGTCCTTGGTGTACCATCCTTTCAAAGGGATAGTCTTTTGCATATCTCTTATCATTCCTCCTTTTCCACAATTCCCATATAATGATGGAAGGAACTGTATAGGCAATTTGGCTAGCTTTAGTTAAAAGTTCTGGCTTCTACCATGTATGTATGAGTATATGTAGCTACAAGCCCTCCATGTTGATACCTGCAGAGGAAGAGAAGTACTACCATAGTGTTTGAGCTATGGAGGCTGTTAGAAAAGGATGTTCTGTTGTTTCCTCTACCCCAGCCTCACATCAGAAACATTTGGATACCACAGTGATATGCATTTTCTTTAAGATGTCATCAATAAGTATTCTTCTCTTAATCACCTTCCACAAGAAGAATGAAAGCTTAGAAGGTACTCCCTTACTGAAATCGTAGTCCAAAGGGAATTTGTTTTAACCCTAAGGGGTTGTTTGTTAGGCGGTATTAGAAGAAATAATCCATGGATTACATATGGTATTAGCTAATGCTATGTTTGGTAGGATTTTTGGACCCATGTATAAATAATCTATGTATTAGTTAACACATCATACATAGTATTAACTAATACCACCCATTTGGTGGTATTAGCTAATACCTAGGATTTAATACCATGGCATAAATATATAAAGAAAAAAATGTCCTCAAATTCTTTTACTCAAAATTTTAAATTTTACTTATTTTTGGTTTCATATTTACATAATAAACAAAACATATTTTGCCATGTCAACTTTTTAAAAATTAATTTAGTTGAATGATTTTATTGATACAAAATAAAGTTCAATGATGTTGAATATATTCTCAAAGTTGAGTGACCTTGTAAGATATAAACACTATTCTAAAACTACAACTTCCAATTTTTTATGTGTAAATATAGATTATTTATTTTACAAGTGTTTACCATCTTTTTGATTTTTACTAATAGATGGTCTATCTTTATTAAATTAAAAATTAGCATTTTATTAATAATGAATTTACTAAGATCACAATTATTTATTGTCAAATAATTCAAGTAAGAATAGCAAACATGTGTCACGCCCCGGGAGAATACCCTAGACGTAACTGGCACTTAGAGACTATTGCTAGCCCCCAAGCAAACCCCCTATTCTCATTGCATTCGTTCAGTCAACTCATATGCGAAACCTAATAAGAGAAAATAGACTATCAGTGGGCTATTACCATCATCATAATGTAGAGTACGAAAATAAGCAATCCAATATAAATAGGGGGTGCGAACAATAGTCAATCATGACCTCATCTATCAGCTGTCTATATCTATGAAGCCTCTATAACTATCATCTAAGAAGGTACCATGACATGCTATGGCTACCATAATCCAATAAAATAACTCAACGAAATAAAGAAAGAAATGTGTCCTCTGTAAGCAAGGGAGGACTCACCAAATCTCTGTCGGGAATATGTGAACCTCAATGATTAGCCTGCTGAAGTCTTTTGTTTACAAAATCTGCATCATGAAATGATGCAACGCCAAAAGGAGCATTAGTACGTGGAATGTACTATATGTAAAATGGGCTAAAGTAAATAGTATATATAAGTATAACATGAACTCATCGATCACTCATCCTCAACTCAGAGTAAACGACAGAATTCTATCACCTCACTATCCATCAAGACATCATACAACCACATCAACGTCAGAACTTACTCTTACACATTTCGGTACTAATATCCTCCAGGACTCAATATGCTCATAAGTCTATCAAGGTCAGACTGTTATATAGCCAACCCCCTCTCAAGCAGGGTCCTTCTCTCATCTCTCATTCTATCAGCTCAGGAATTAAATCCTTCCCTTCAACTCTATCTCATTCTCATTTAACCTCAAGACTACTACTTTGTCTACTTCAACCATCACAATACTCATCTCAGGACTCAGACCACATAAATCAACCCATCCATAAATAGTCAAGGCTCTAGACATCACCTTAAGTTTGTTATTTTAAGTTTTTAACAGAGAAACCACATAGAAAAAATGTATAATCATATAATAATATGTGTAAAAAGTTTCATTAAATCATGATGATCATCAATTTAACGTAAAATATATGATTTAAAGATAACGTCAAGAAAATTTTCAAGAACTTAAACTCAAGACCTATCAGTTAACAATCTACATCTTAATTAATACATTGGGGCACATGGAAGAACAATTCTATGTTTTGGGTAGCCTTTACATACCTGGAATGAGAAACTTCCCACTTTCTTTCAAGAATTTGCTCTGGAACGGTTCATTGCTTTTAACCTTCCCAATACCTGGAATGAGAAACTTCCCACTTTCTTTCAAGAATTTGCTCTGGAACGGTGAAACCCTCAACTCTCTGTTCTTCTCCTCTCTTAGAACTCCGATAGAAACTTAGAAAATAATGGGTTTTTGAAATCCTTTGTATGGATTTAGACTTAGATATATGTTTTTGTGACTTAATGATAGGTTGAGAATACCCAAAATACTCTTCTTGAAATTAAAAGAAAATTCGTCACCAAAATTGCATTGGTCCGCAACGCGGACCTATGATGCACCAGTGTATTTTCAGGCATTTCAACCTCCGTCAAAAATTTTAAAAAACATAAGTGTGGGTTCGCGATAGGTCTGGGTGGCGGCCCTGTCGCGCACCCTCACTGTTTTTTGCCAAACTTACAAAAATTATTTTTTGACCTAGTTGCTCTTAAATCAGGTTGAGACCATTTTCTAACTCTATTTTCCACGCTGATCGTAAATACGGTCTCGGATTTTTCATCGGAGCTTTGGAAGATGCATTGTGTGCACAATTTATTTTAGGGGCATTTCATTAATTTTATGGGATGTTACATCATCTCTCCCTTGGAATCATTCGTCCTCGAATAATGAGTAAAGGTAGAAATAAGCACGAGTAGACTCAAAACGCATCTTACTTTTCACTTGGAAACTCGTGAACTCTCATCTATCCATCACTTTCTACATCCCTATCTTACACTCAGGAATAGAATTGAATCAATACCTCAATTCAAGGAAAGGGGCTTCAATAGCATTAAAGATAGGAACATAACCTTCAACATCATGGTCATTTGGCACGAATAGGCTCAAAACTCATCTCAACATTCACATCTATTAATCGATCTTTTGATTCTATCTCATTCGACAATCTCTACTCGGACTCAAGGATAGGCAAGCGACTAAAGAAAAGATAATCAATTTAGTTAAAGGTAAGGAAATTTCCTTTAACATCCTCATCATTAGGCACGAATATTGGTCAAGACTTCTTTCAATACTCAATCAATCAAATCCAAACAGACACTAGTCATTTAGAATAGGCAAATCAATTAAGATCAAGAGTAGAGATACTCCTTTAGAATTTTCACCATCAATCATGAATGGAACGACATAACTTACCTGATTCAAATCACTTAAACATTCCGACAATCAGTCCTTCAAACTCAAGAAGGAAGCTATCAACTCTAATGGAGAATGGGACCATTGATATGTAAAACTCTATGTTAAACTCTCAAGCGTAGCACCTTATCTCAATTGTACTCCCTTTTCATAGCACTCTACTCTATCAACTTAAGCTTATAGTTCTTACTCTAATTTCCATCTATCCACTTCTAAGGCTCAAGGTGTTATTCACGAGATGATCATATTCTTACGAGGCTAATCCTCAATACTCAACTCTAAACTTCAACAGGGGCTTCCATCAGAAAGTCACTAGTCCTCTTCACTACCCCCATATCCTTACCCGGATCCCTCATCACTAAGTATCCAATAGCCTATCTTCAACATTTACATAATACCAACCACGCTTCAAGCCTATCCCTCTAACCACTCCAACTATGTCTTAGAATCTTCAAGCCTACTTAACACCTCTATCTCCACCATTCAATGAACTCTCACTCAAAGTCACACCCTCATACTCTTACCTATCTATTGCACGACATAGGGTCTCACCCCTCTCCCTCTCCCTATCTCATCCCTGCATGACACAAGTTTAACACTCGTATCACAATGACACTATATTTACTACTCCTCATCTACCCCCACTTTTAATCTACTACTATCAACATCATAATTTGGACTTAGAGGAACTCATCATCTTCCACTTGGCTAATTCTCAAACTACTACCTCTCATGAAAAATAAGCATGAATACCATCAAGAACTCAAATAATCAGATACTCGAACACACATTCTCAAGAATAGACCTAGAATACGATATCTAAGGTTCAAACTTTAACCCCAACATCATTATTAGTCACGAATACTGTCAAGAACTTGCATATTTAAGTACGCAGAGGCTCAAAAGGGAACACTAACTCAAGGATAGGAACTCAACTCCCTTATCACAATTCAGAAGCATTCATTCTCTCCCATCACCCATAACTCATCTACCATCATTAATAATACACCAATGAAGATTGGAAAGTTGGATTACTCACAGTGTTTGGAATGAAAGATCACTAGTACGATTCAATTAAAAAGCTTTATCCATGAACATTCATAGATTACAATCCCTCTCGTCTATCAAGACTCATTCTGAGCTCAAAGAACTATGCGTAACATGAAACTCGAGTTGCCTTTCATTAAACATGGGAGTGGAAGCACTCAGATCAATGGGGTAAGATCAAAATTAATGAATGACTTCATTGCTTTTAACCTTCCCAACTTGAATAACCATCAATAAGTGGTATATGGGACTAGGCCATAGGTGTGGCAGTCGCATGCCAAACGTGAAAAGAGTATCACTTCAACAAAAGAATAAGGGCGTACGAGATAACATGAACTAATGTCTCATCTCAATCAGTCCATCTCTATCAAACTCAAGATCTACCTCGGTCTATGACTTGTCATCTCCCCCTTAGCTCTCAAGGTCCTCTCTCTAAATTTGGGAATCAATACTCCATGCTAGGCTATAAACATGTACCTCCATTTGGTCTAGGGATTACTACCCACAAGAACATCTTAAACTCTTCTGTTATGCTATAGTCACATATATAACTAGCCACTTAGACTCTTTCTAGCAATATCACTCTTAGCTCCTTTCCTGCCTCTATAGGGATTCATCTATATTTACTATTCTTATGGCGTACCTAACCACTACCCACACCTCTTGCAACTTAACCTCTCCTTTTATCTCCTTACACTCAATTTCTATGTTTTTTTATAAGAGTTAGACTATAATGGAAGACTCCTCATCATCTATCCATAAAAACCCCAATCAACTTAGTTACTCGGGATGACACCGAATGCCTACCTCAAATTACTTCACATTGAACTCAAAGATATTACCTAGATTCTCATAGCAATCATAACTTATAGATTTACATGTGGTTACACAATCATAGATACATGTTTCAAGTCTCTTTTTATCCATTGAGCTAACCTCATTTTATTAATCTCACCTAAGGGGCACTTGTACCCTATCCATAACATCACTTTCCTTGCAACTTAGCATCTTCATACACTGTGGAAAGCCTCTGAGAGAAAATCTCCAATTTAATAATATCACTCACATGATTCTATCTTCTCTTCACACTACTCCTCAAAATTCAAACTTAGGGTCTATTACTGACATGTGCATCTATCACCCACCTCAATACCACTAACGTGTAACTACTAGATAATTATTTAGGGAACATAATCTTACTAAAATCTCATAGCGAGAAATCAATCAGTACATCACTCCGTCACAACTTCGTACCACTTACCTATTTAGTCATAGCTCCTTATTTGACTAGGCTTATAACTTGATGAGTCCCATGAACTCCCACTTGCAACCAGAAGCCTAAGTTAGACCTATCACATTAAAAACACTCTTTTCCCCTATTCAAGATCTACACTTCACCCTCAATAGAATGAATGATATAACACATCAACACTAACTTCCTCCTAGTTCTTAGGCATGCTCTAACACATTCTGATACTAACTTTCTCTCTCTCTACACCTCACCTTATCATGACATTCATAGGGTACTTTTGACTCTTTCATCAAGTTTATGGTCATTGACTCATCCCTTCACTAGTTACCTAATGGATACATATCTCTAACTATTAGCCTTAATTAATCACCACTCTCCTTACATAGTCTACTCCTCTCCCTCATTATCTTTCTGGCTCAAGGGTATAACTCTACTTAAGGTTTTTTTTACAGAACCTCAGATCTCACTCTTAGTTGACAACATTAATATTCTTGGAAACATAAACTCTTCTATCATGCATAACATCATAAATCAAGTAAATATTTAACTTATACCTGTCATGACCTCACGGAGTGTTTCTATGAGTTGGGCAACTATTGTAGCACATAACTGGTCTGTAGCCTCACTCTCACTAAGAATAGCATCTCTCTAATTTCCCCTAACTGATGGTATAGGTCTAATGGGTTGGGCTTGGTTAGCCCACTTCTGATAATCCCTCTGGAAGTGACCCTTTTGTCCACACTTGACGCAGGTATTGGTGCCCAATAAACACCATCCAAAATGAAATCTTCCATACCTTCTACATGGTGGCTTTCCTGTATGGCCTCGAGTCACACTTTGTCAGGATAAAGGGTTTCTAATCTTGAAGGATTGATTTCTCCTCGGCCTCAGATTGTATCTACTATTGGGCATGGATGCAGTTATCAATGGTGGAATATACTTCCAGGGTCTCTACAGATGGGGGAACCTACTTCCCTCTCTACCCCAAGCTTTCTCTATCTCACACTCCTTGTCCTCTTCTACCCATTGATTATGAACAACAACTTGAGTAGTAGGCTCAAGCTTCTCGGTGCTGATGGTATCCTTCAAACCCATGGTGCGGTTAGAAGAAATGGTCTGCAAATGTGTAAAGCATGATTTAAAAAAAACTCTTATAAACTTTGACTTTAACTCTATCACACGATTTAGAATTTGAAGAAGGAAAACAATTCCTAAATGTAATACAGCCTCCAAATTATGGATGTAGAGCTCTTCACACTAATAATAATGACTCTACTAGACATGACCTCATAGACTCCCTAGGACTCTTGAACTCATGCTCTGATACCAAGTTTGTCATGCCCCGAGAGGGTACCCTAGATGTAACTGGCACTCAGAGACTATTGTTAGCCCCCAAGTGAACCCCCTAGTCTCATTGTATTCGTTTAGTCAACTGATATAAGGAAGATAATAAGAGGAAATAGATTATAAGTGGGCTATCACAATCATTATCATGTAGAGTACAAAAATAAGCAATTCAATAAAAATAAGGAGTGGGAGTAATAGTTAATCCTGACCTCATCTATTAGTTGTCTACGTCTATGAAGCCTCTATAACTATCATCTAAGAAGGTACCATGACATGCCATGGCTACCACAATCCAATAAAATAACTCAAGGAAATAAAAGAAAGAAATGTGTCCTCCGTAAGCAAGGGAGGACTTACCAAATCTCTGTCGAGAATACGTTAACCATAATACTTAGCCTACTGAAGTCCTCTGTCTACTGAATCTGTATCATAAAATGATGCAGCATCAAAAGGGGCGTTAGTATATTGAATGTACTATATGTAAAACAAGCTAAAGTAAACAGTATATATAAGTATAACATCAACTCATCAATCACTCATCCTCAACTCAGAGTAAAGGACAAAATTGTATCATCTCACTATCTACCAAGACAATTGGCAAAGATGGTAGAATTTAAACTCTTCTAATCCACAAAAGTTAATGAAGAAGCTAAAATCTGTGGCTTTCGCCCGTTCAAAATTCAATCTGTCAAGCTTCAGAGTACTATCAACAGGAAACCTATCTGGGAGTTTTTATAATTGATAATCACTACCTATGAGCCGATAATATGATACAACGAAGAGATTTTGTTGTCACATTCTTCCAGTACCTTGCCGAGCTAAAGGACGAGTCTGTTGAGGATCCCAAAGAAGTCTGCCAAGTCCTCTGCGGGACAAAAGAAACATTCTCTTTCATAGTCCAATCCTTTCCTACGCTAGCCATGTAGTTACTGAGGACAAGTGGGACTCACTCTTACCTATTTTGGTGCTAATACTCCTCCAAGGACTCAATATGTTCATAAATCTATCAAGGTCAGCCTGTTATACAACCAACCCCCCTCTGAGGCAGGGTGCTTCTCTCATCTCTCATTCCATCAGCTCAGGAATTAAATATTTCTCTTCAACTCTATCTCATTCTCATTTAACCTTAAGACTACTAACTTTGTCTACTTCAACAATAGCAGTACTTATCTCAAGACTCAAACCACAACAATAAGCCCATCCATAAACAGTCAAGGCTCTAGATATCACCCTAAGTTCATTATTTAAAGTCTTTAACAGAGAATTCACATAGAAAAAATGTACAATCATATAATAGTACATGTAAACAGTTTTATTAAATCACGATGATCATCAATTTAACATAAAATATAAGATTTAAAGATAACCTCAAGAAAATATTCAAGATCTTAAACTCAAGACCTATCAGTTAACAATCTACATCTTAATGTATACGTTGGGGCACATGGAAGAACAATTCCATGTTTTGGGTAGCCTTTACATACCTGGAATGAGAAACTTGCTACTTTCTTTCAAGAATTTGCTCTGGAACAGTGAAACCGTCAACTCTCTATTCTTCTCCTCTCTCAGAATTTCCATAGAAACTTAGAAAATAATGTATTTTTTAAACTCTTAATACAGATTTAGACTTAGATATACCTTTTTAGGACTTAATAATAGGTTTGGAATACCAAAAATACCCATTCCAAAATTAAAAGAAAATTCATCACCAAAATTGCACTGGTCCGCAGAGCAGACCCAACGTGCACTAGTGCACTTTCGGGAATTTCATTTTCCATCAAAAAGTAAAGAAAAAACATAAGTATGGGTCCGCGATGGGTCTGCAACGCGGCCTTGTCGTGCAGCCTCACTGTTTTTGGCCAAACTTATAAAAATTATTTTTTGATCCAGTTACTCTTAAATCGGGTCGAGACCATTTTTCGACTCAATTTTTCGCACTGATCGCAAATTTGGTGTCGGATTTCCCATTAGAGCTTTGGAAGATACATTGTGTGCATGATACATTTTAGGAGCGTTTTGGTAATTTTATGGGATGTTACAACATGACGACAAAATTATTGTTTTCCTAACTAGTTGGAAGCTACAAAAAAAGAATCTACTTTAATTTCGTAATAATTCAAGGGTGAAATTGAAAAGAAATATTTATATAGTTTTAAACCAAGCACAATATTTGATGAGAAGTAATAAATAAAAATATGATAAGAAATAATCTCTACATTATTAATCCCTATATTGTTAATCTCTACATTATTAATTCCTACGTTATTCATTTTTGTACCAAACGACCACTAAAAGTCCACCATAGTTTAGCCAATTGGGCCTTATTCGTATCGCAGAGTGATCTAAAGTCCAAAGCCTCTTTATCCTTAGGGTAGCACAAGTCCAACCATTTTACCCAGTGTCTGCCACTTACTCCACTATTGCCTCCCCAAAAGAATTTTGCTAGTAATGGATGCACCTGATCTATGACCTTTTTTAGATGGCTTGTTACTGACAGAAGGTATATAGGAATTGATTACAGGATATATTTAATTAAAATTTCATTCCCTTCAGCTGATAAGAACCTGTTGTGCCATGAGAAAATTCTTCTTGCAATCTTCCTCAATATCTTCTTAATAACTGGCTCTTTCCCTCCCAAAGAAAATTGGGTAGCACAGATAGGTAAAAGGGAAATTGCCCTATCTGATGTTAGTCAATCTTCTCAACCATATTGCAACATTTAAGGGGGTATTATCATTTAGGTAGAAGTGGCTTTTGTTTTTATTAACCTTCTTCCCTAACACCAACCCATAGTCCATTGTTACCTTCATCATTTTAATAACTGAATTCTTGTCCCCTAAGGTAAAAAAGATTGTGTCATCCGTGTAGGCAAGATGATTAATTTTTTGGATCCATTTAGCGAGACCAAAGCCTTTATATTTACCATCATGATTTAGGGTATTCAAGCCCCTTGACAAAACTTCAGCCGCAATAATAAAAAGGGTAGGCTTGATTCCCAAGTGTATTTGATTCCCAGAGAATTTAAACTCTTCTAATCCACAAAAGTTAATGAAGAAGCTAAAATCTGTGGCTTTCGCCCGTTCAAAATTCAATCTGTCAAGCTTCTCTTCCTCATTTATGATTACATTAAAATCCCCTCAAGTGATCCATGGCAATTACACACCTTATGTAGTCCTTGCAATTCTTCCCATAACTCTAGTCTCTCAAGTGTGTTGCACCTTGCATAGACCCCAGTTATCCAAAAGACACTATTGTTTGTTTTGAAGATGATGGTTACATGTTGGATAACATTAGTCTCCAAAATTACTTCACATTCTTTCCTCTAAGAAAACCAAATCTTTTCAGAATGATTGACTCCTGCATGACTGAAACCTAGCTGAATTCTATATTGATTAATGTATAATGGATCCTAAAAAGGCTCTATTAATGCAATAAATGAATAATGATTGCATCTTTTCATATCATTAGTCTATCCATCAAATTATCTATGTTGATAGACCTAATATTCCAAAATGAAATTTTTTCAATCATTGTTCACTTGATGAAAGTTTATCTCTATTGTGCCTTGTCTTCACTTGAAGCGGAATAAAGGACCTGCACTTCTTTGTACTATTCTTAAAGCTAGATATATGTCTGGGTAAGAATCTCCACCTTAACCAATTTTATTAATGTTATATTCAATATCCTCATCCTCTTCTCTATGCATTCTTCTCAGAATTTCTCCTTCTTCCTCTTTGATTAAACCTATCCCCTTGTTCTACTGATAAATCAATAAGCTTTCCCCCTCTACATATTTATTCTTTTCATTGTTGTGAACCTCTTCTTCTAATGTGCCCATTTCACTACTCGATTCAACAGTCCCCTTTAGGGTCTCTATGTTCCCCATGCTATTCCCACCTCCCTGTTGTTTGTTCCATATACCTCTACTATTTATCCTTGTTTGTGAACCCTTTGTCTCTCTTTTCACTAGAAACTTGTTGAATCACCCTATTGCCCTTGTTGCCACCCGATCCTGTCCTAGGTGTTCATTTTTGCCGTTGCTATCTCTTTTCCTAATCATTCGTTGTTTCTCCCTGCTCCATCTTCTCATCTTTGTTCTCTTCTTGAAATGCCAAAAATTTATTATGACACAGATTATCAGTGCATTATCATTCCTTTTTCAATGTAGGTCCATCCTTCTTTGTTCGTTGATCAGGTGAAGGATCATTCCCCTCTTTGGCTTTTTTAAGCTTTTCCTCCTTTCCCATAGGCATTGTCTCCCCCTTCTCTTTTGCAACATCAGGCATGTTTTGCTTCTGTTCTCCTTGGGCTACCTTTTTCTTCTTGTCAAGGAATAATTTTAGATATAACACGTAACATTATTTCTCTTGTGACCTTGTATACTGCAATTCTGGTAGTATTTAGGCATGTAGTCGTACTTGATGGTGATCCACCTTTCAATAATCAGCTCTACTAATTTCCTCACATAAATTTTAATTCATTTTGGGAATTCTTTCAAAAGAGCCATTTCTACTTTGACCGTAGCACATCTAGGCCTGGTTTGGTTTTTATTAGCTAAATCTCCTTGTAATAGCTTTCCTACTACACTGGCAAGTGAAAATATGGCATCCTCTCCAAAGGCCTTTGGTGGCAATAAAGGGAATGAAATCCAGGCCACCGATAGTGGTTGTCTCTTCTTCTATGTTAAACATCTGATCCCACTTAAACATTCTTATAGGGAAAGAATTGGTTTTCGTGGTGATATAAAATGTGGGTTTGGATAAAATATGGAAGTAATCTTCCATTGGGGATACAATAATTAGGATGTGCCTATTACACAGCAAATAAATCTTGCACTCCTCTTTCAATTCACATTATTTTGGTATGATTTTTTTGCATTCATGTATGTAAGGCCACCTATATGAAAATTTTCCCAAATTTTTGTTTACTATCATCTGATTAATTTCTGCCTAACCCAAATTACTTATGATTCTCCGTGCAAATACATAATGGGCTTCATAGAGATTGACTGCACTTGGGCTTTGGATTGTTTCAGTATGTCCACATATGTTTTAATTGGCAAAGATGGTCCCCCATAAGAGTGTGGGAGGCCAATGGCTGGAATGGCCATGAATGGTGGTTGTAACCCAACGTAGGGTTGTGGCGGCAACATAGGGTTATAGAGAGTTTTAGCTACTCAAACATAGGTAATCTGTATCTATTTGCTTCTTATATATACCCCTAGATTTAGCAAGTACCAAACACTTGGACTTTTTTAGGAAAAGCTTTGGAAAGTTACTATACTCTAATTTCTAATTAGGTGGCTAAATGGGAACATCGTGACATAAGTAAGTTTAGAGGTAATTCAGATGGCTCGTTTGATCATAATATGGAGAAGAGTTGTGTTGCTTTTTGTGTTAGGATTCATATTTGAGAATTGATATTTGTAGAAGCTAAAAGAGTGGAGGTAAGCTCTAAATGGCAAAAGTGAGAGGTATGATACTTGGAATTGAGTATTGTATTAACAACAATATCCTTCATCTTACAATAAAAATTTTTTCTTTAATTACAAAAAGGTAATGGATGGACAATGAAAATACTTTGGGTTATTGCAGTTGAAGTAAGAGAAATTAAGAGAATGGTGATGGAGTTTGAAGTGGAGACTACGAACATTTTTAGAGTAGAGATTGTGCACATTTTAAATGTAGAGATTGTGCACATTTTCAGAGAAGGGAACGACCTTGTAGATTTTTTCAACTAATGGTGTGTTTAATGATGCAAGTACAAGCATCAAACAATATCACACAGTTCAAGAATTTTCACAAAAGGCTAGAGCTATACTTGAATTAGAAAAAAATCAAGTGCACAACATTATATTGAAAAAGAGCCAAAAAGGGTCATAGAACTTGAATATGATCTAATCAACAAACAATAGGAAAGAATACAGGAAGATTGCCTGTAAAGGTATATTGAGAAACATAGTTGGGATTTTTTTCAAAATTAATACAACAAACTTATTTTATCATCATATATATTAGAGCTTAGAAAGGATTTTAATGGACAAAGTGTTCAATACCTTCTAAAATTGAGGGTTCTTGCAGTGACATCAATTTCATTGGAGCACAATCTATAGAATTCAAAATGATATTAAGTTAAACATAATTTTAGCATTTTTATCTAAACTTTTTGGATCTAAAACCTTACCTTGAATATGGTGTTGAAAGCATGATTTGTAAGTTGAAGAAGTCTCCAACGAGATCAAACTCATGATATTGGTGAGCCTTGTAAACGCCGTTGTGGATGTCACTTAAGCTTGTTAGATTTGTTGCTAAGAAACAAAGCTCGAGGTGAGATCGTCGGAACAAAATGGAGTGGGTCGAATTGTTGTCTCTCGAACTTTCGTATATCTTTTGAGTTTTGTTCATTATTTTCTTTTTGGCTTTTCTCTTCATCTTTTTTAATTCTGCAGGACTGTACTTGGGCCAATTTTAGGCTCAAATTATTATTTTTGTGTTTGTTTTTTCTTTAATAATATGGGTTTTACCCGATTTATCATAAAAAAGAAAAGATATTCACAATGGAGTAAAAAAAAGTTTCTAAAGAATTTTTTTGAAATTGAATATTGAATAGGTTTACTCCATAAATATTCCAAGTCAGACCTTTCTGATTCCATTGGACCAGAGTACATCCTGCAAGGAAGAAGAGTCTGGTGATGATGCAGGCTAGGAAAAAGAAGAGCAAAGGGAAGACATTACCTTTGATAGTAATTTTCCAAAGATGCAACAAGCCAGATGTGGAGATTATAATTGGAAACCCAAAGAAGGAAGCTGGAGGAAAACACCCAAGGGAGCATTTGATACGGTAGACAATGAGAAAGAAAGAGGCGAGTAAATGTTAGGAAACCCTATTTCTTAGGGGTGTATTTGAACGACAATGCCTTTTTAGGCAATGTCTTCCTTTTGTATGGGCCTTTGGGCCGGACATTGTATGGGAGACCATTTTGACTAATAAATAAATCGAACCCATGGTCCTAATCTATATATTATTAAAAGAAGAGGATAAAGCCACCATATTCAACCAAGTGGCAGCCTATAAATATGCCATGTGACATAATTAGTTGGATTAGTTATTAGTTGATTTAAATAATAAATTCAATTTTCATAATATAATATATTAATATAAAATAGTTTCTAACATTAAAGTAAAAAAAGTTTACAAAATAATATTGAATATTAAATAATAAAAAACAAAATATATATTTATATAACATTTTCTAACATTAAATTTAAAAAGTTTTAAAAAATAATATTTAACTAACTTTAAATACATATTTAAGCGATATACAAAATGGTTAAAAAAGACCAAATGTCAACATGTAAAATAAACAATTTAATATTTTAAATTATTAAAATAACTAAATAATATTCATATATATATCCAAAACAATTTAAAATTAAGTATATTTCTTAAAATTGATTTGTAACCAACCAAATGGGAGTTTAAATTTTAAACAATAAAACTTAAAATAAATAAGATTTAGTAACCAACTAAAATAGAAGTTTTATTTTAAAAAAACAAACAATCTAAAGATGCGGATAAGTACAATAAACTTCTCAATACATTTTCACATTTTTCTATTATATTTTCTACTTCCTTTAAGAATTATCTCCGTACCTCAGACACAACTATCTTTTTCTTTTTCTTAATGGACGAATATCAATTTGATATTCAATTATGATAGGCATTAGTATCTAATTTTATATTTAACAAAGATATGTGCTTTATTTTCAATTGAAGTTGCTATGGTTATAAAAGATTTATGGTTATTCCAATCAAAATTTTAAGATTTATATAATTTGTACATCATATAAGAAAATGAGTTAGATTATTTTTATATATTTTTTTGTATTTATATCTATATAGTATTTGCTATGATATTTAACAAAGGTGAAATTGTGATGATTACGTTTGACTATTTATGTTTTTCATTTGTTTCTGCACTTTTAAATATCTTCATAGATATTAGACTTTGACAATATTTATAAAAAGTTGAAAATACTTTTTAAAAAATTAGTTACTACAAAATGAATTTGATGGTAAAATGTATATGGTTGGTTGCAACCTTTTCTTCTTTTATTTTGTCCAACGATAATTATGTATTTGATTCCAGAAATGTAATTGACAATCTAATTGCTCTCGAAAAAAAAAATTAACATTTGCTTGATCCATATCGATACTGTTTTAAAGTTTATCATTAAATTTAAAAATTAATATAATATTTTTCAAAGGAGCAGCCTAACAATTAGTCATATGTATACGTCTTATAATTTTTTTCCCTAATTTTAATCACATGAAAAAAATTCCACTTGAGTTTGAAATTTGAATTGCCATCGTGTCCTAGGATTATGGAGGCAGTTAATTTGCCATTTTGCACAATCAAATTCAGTTATTAAATCAACACAATATAATTATTCAGTTCTCATTCATATCAAGGCATAGAAAAGATCACCATGAGAAAAATATTTACTATTTCTCTGAGAAATATTTGAAGTTAAATAATTTTATGCTTAATCATTTTTTTCCTTTTAGAAATATTTGAAGTTAAATAATTTTATGCTTAATCATTTTTTTCCTTTTTAGGCTTTATTTAATTTATTTTTATTTTTATTTGGTTACTTTCCATCCTTAGAATCTCAAAATTCAGTTGTTGTTGTGTGTTATGAATTATCATACACTTTTTTATTTTCATGTATATCATATTTATGAAACTTTTTATGTTTTCACTTAATTATTTTAAGAAATACAGTCTCGATCCAATGAATAGTCATAAATAGCAATAGAATAGAAGAACAATAGATAGCAACATTAGGTGGACTTATATTGCTATTTTAGAGTGGTTTGTCATTCTAATAGTTAAGGATTATCTTTCTTGACATCTTTAAATATAAAGAGATGAGAGAATTATTTGTAATTTTTTATGTTTTTATTTTGTTGTTTTTAAAATGGTATATCTTAAAAAATAAAAAAAAAAACTTTATCATTATCTGTTATAACCCATATTTTTATGCATTAGAACCATTACAGAAATTTGAGACCAAAGTGATATTATTAGAAGTTTGAGGACTAAAGTGATATTATTGGAGAGTTTGAAACCAAAGTGACATTATTGGAAAGTTTGGGACCCAAGTAGAATTTTTGAAAGTTGGTTCTAGAAGATAAGGTGGGACCCACTC
>DF364352.1:10002-21834 GCA_000787875.1 Solanum virginianum | reverse complement strand
TGGTCTTTAGCTCGAAAGGCGTCCCGGAATCGAATTCCTGACCTTGCTCTGTATAACCCATAATTTTCTTCTCCCATACTGATGTGGTATTTATCTAATAATATACATGATAAAAACGAAGGCTAGGGAGATCCCAATTATAGAATTTTTATGTCATGACTTGATTTCTTAGGTCATGATGGCACCTACTATACCCCGCCAATAGGTAAGTAAGTCTGATCCTTAGCTCGGAACCATAAGCAACGAGCTATCACGGGAAAGATAATAAGAAGAAGCATAAAGCTAATGATAAAGAGAGGAAAGAGAAAACAATTGCAATAATACACAAGAAACCATCCCCAAGATCTGACATCAGTCAATAATCAAGGATCTAATTAAAATAGGAGTACAAGACTTTTACAAATACAAAATTAGTACAGGCTATCTCTGAATGCAACATAAAAAAGACTAGCCTAGTCAAAATATATAAAAATCGGTAACTCTAAATGCTAGGAGCTCACTCCACTACCGAAATCCAAAAGCAGCTTTGCACGAATCCAACTTAGCGGCGAGAACTCGTACTATGATCTGCAAGTGCAGAAGTGTAGTATGAGTACCAAACAAATGGTATTCAGTAGGCATAGGCTGATTGAGCTGCACAGATAAAGCAAATATAAAGAACATATAAATAAGGAAGGCACAACACTAGTAACTACACAAGAGATATAATCAAGATGGAATTAGTAATAAAGATGAAGAAAAAGGACAGTACGTGAAGCGCAAGCCCACCAACCTACTCGCATCACAAAGTTAATACAAGAATCAACTAAGCAAGGCATAATGAAGGCAATCACCTTTACACAACATAACAACCTAAAGCTTAATCCAACACAATCTAAAAGGTGGTACCAATATCAAGTTGAGAATAAGCCACACAAGAAGCCAACTAATAGTACAATACAAGATAAGAACAACTATACTCAAATGATACCTATTTGAACCCCCATAAGCTCGGAAGGTACAATTAGCAAATATAACCCAATTGGCCTCCCATACAATCGAGGGTGCCAAAAAGCAAGCAATTATACTGGTGATAGGCAATACATATGAATGCAAGACATGTAGTAGAATTAACTGAACCATCAATAACTAAGCGTATAGACCTACCCCAGTCGTGTGGCAAAGTAGGACCCATGTAGCGCCCCCATTCGGTACAGTGGTACTCATGGCTAGAGGGATCCATGGGGACGTGGGAAGTCTGTATACACTGCATGGGCCCAAATCAGGTCTTATAATAATTCATCTCATGTTGTGGTACCGAAGGAATGAGTAGCCAAACCTATGCAGGGAAGGGCGACGATGTGCCGGCGAGTCGAGTAAAAGTTGAGGACATCCCAGATGCCTCTACAATCACAAATGAAAAGGGGTACATCCTCGACTCTTCATAAATCTAAAAAAATTGGTTTGGCAAGTGATCCAGGTGGTATGATTTTCGTTAAAATCAGTTTAAAACCAATAGTGTGAAAACAATCCTATGTGTGAATGATAATGATGAATCAATGCATGGATCGGGGTTGTACTGCAAAAAATGTGAGAATGAGCAACCAATGTAATACATGCCATCACTAGTATCCAAACAAGGTACACAAGATCAGAGTAGAATACTAACACTTCTACTCTACAAAGAGAGAGAGAACTAACTTGGGGCCCAACTGCTCCTCGAACATGGCCTTAGGCCCACCGACTTAACAACTTTATAAATTATAACAGGCCTACCGCTAATCAACAAACAACGGAATCAAGAAGACCTCTAGAATTTATAAGGGGAGAGAAATAACTCAACCAATGATGCCTTACCCCAAAATCATGTCGCTCCGGTCTACAATCGAGCATAGGGAAGCCAAAACTATGAGTACGACGAGCCACTAAGGTCTCAAGCACTAGCACAAGATGCTCCATCCAAAACAAGCCCTATCGGAAGCCACACCTAGCTTCAAGGGCAATAAAGCACATACTAAGGCATCTAAGGCTCATTACTAGTGTAAGGCCTCTCATATCAATCCTAACAAATGTATTCACACTAAGATAACTCATAAGCAAAGCTCCTAGCCTAAACTAAGGATCTTTCCAATGTTATCAAAGGCAGAAAGCGCATAAAACCTGTAAGGGCCATTGGGGCTTTAAGCGCAAAACACAAATAAACCGTGGGCGTTAATGAAAAAGGGGAGCAAAGGAAAAAAAATTACAAATATATATGTTTAGTCCAACACTAATAATTATAAACATGAGTGAAAAATATATGACCAAAGAAATTGAAAATAATTATGGTAAAGTGAAATATCAATTGTTTTAGTGTCACTTCTTCAATAGAGGCTCATTGGCAAAGAAAAGTTTACCTTAGAACCTTGATGACTGCACTGAAACGGACATAAAGCGACGTGAAGCACTCAACACATTTTGAGCTTCGCTTCAGGGCTTAAGCATGTTCTCCGCCTTTGACTCACAGGATCTTACGAGACTAAACTCGTCTAAGGCTGTTCTGAGGATCAAGAAAATAGAACAGAACGGAAGGGAATCAATTATCGAGAAAGTAACATCCTAAATCACATGCAATTCATACCAAACACTATCAAATAAAATCTAATCAAGAAGGGGAAATGTAGCCTACCTTGAAACCGAATATGCGCACTCCAAATTTCCGGAATTAAAGTTTTTCCATTCTGAAACACCTTAATCACCGCTACACTATCAAAATATTGATCATAATGTCAATACGGATGTTTTGACACCAAAAACTCAATAATCGGACCAGACCCAAAATCAGGTCTAAAACGAATTGCGGGACTCATGCCATGAATTTTGAAATTGACTCCATCAAAAATTCCTAAATAGCTCAAGTAACTTGTTCTTTGAAAACGGGCACAATCCGAGCTTAGAAACGGACTAAAACAGCCCATACAATAAAATTACCAGTAAAGCTCCAAAATTAAGCTCAGGCAATCCCTTTGGTGCAGAAATTGCCTCGAAATGATGACTTCCATGCTTCTTTGATCACTCCAATACGTAGCCACGCCAATTCCATTCGCCCAATTCAGAGGTCTAGAGCTCTCACAATCGCGATTTGAAAATAGAGAAGGAGGCTGAAAATTCGAGATTTATAATTTAGCAACCTTGTCACTAAAAGCCTGTTTTTCGTTGCTAAAGGTTTGCACTAGAACTAGATTTTGCTATTTTTGAAAGCCACCGAATGAATCCTCGAGATTCGTTCGAGATCCAATAAAAATAAACGAGAGATGCTGTCCCACTAAATTCCGAACTCAATGGAATCGTCGGATTAACAAAAAATGATTGTTACGAGAGAAATACCCTCTCGGGATCCTTGTAGGCCTAAAACTCAACTTTTTGCCTAAACACCCAAATCGCAACCTAAGGTCTCGGAACTCTAGGTAACCACTCTACCAGATCCAACTAGACCTTTGAAGCTACCGAAAATCTCATTTAGAATGCCACCGGAGTCAACCCTTTGCCAAACTTTCACAAACATCTCGCCTGATGGCTCAAATTCACATTGAAAGCCTTGGGACCCGAACCAAATGTGTCTCTAAACCAAACTTGACGTTCCGAAGCTAACAAATTTGATAGAACATTCTCAGGCCTTCTTGCTCGAGTTTTGACAAAATTGACCGTTCAAACTCCAGAAGCTCGAAAACCTAGAAACTTGGACAAAATTCAAATGAATGATCAGGCGACTACACTGTCAATTCCAGCAAATCATAAATGACTTGGGGTCACTATAGGAAAGTTCTAAATGCTGAAAAGATCGGAAACGATGGAAATGACCTATAGGGTCATTACATTTGAGTACTAGATATACGGAAGCAAAATATTTTTTTAAATGAATCTGAAATATGAGAAATAAAGATATGGGAATTCGAAGGAACAATCCACAAATTTTCTTGAACGAAATGTTCTATGCTATGACAAGGTCAGAGTAACAAAATATTGATTGTTGAGAAGAAATATAACACCTTTACTTGAGAAAATGAATCAAAACAATAGTTGTGGATCTCGACACTTTATGAGTAACTTAAGACAACTAATATGTAAAAACTAATGGCCTTCTAAAGAATATTAAAATGGAATCAATGATAACACAAGAAGAGATCACCTTATATCAAGGCGTAAACTATGAAAGTAGTTATAACACTAAATCTAGCTAAAAACAGAAAATACGTGTCTTAACTTTCTGATTTGATTTTCTGACTTGGTGGAGAACAATATTTCATTCAAATCAAGAAATTAATCTGGTCAAGATGAATCTGATTGATTTAATTTCCTGGTTTGATAGAAGAATAATACATCTCCAAATACAGACCATATCCAACCTAAATATATAACAAATACCATTCAACTTTGAACCAAGTGGCAAATATGACTGTTTATAACAGATTTAAGGGAGATTTCACCATATCACCCTGTAAAAGTTTTCATTGCATTTGTTTAGCTAATATAAAAGTAATGGAGTAACTCTCCATTGTTTCATTCATCAACATAGGCTCAAGAAAAGATTCTTATTTAATATGTTCAATAGAAACCCTTAGCTTATGTTTTAAATGTGCTTTTGTTGAAATTTCCTTTTCAGGTACAAAGATGCTTTGGGAGGTTTGTGGGTCGTCCTGATACTGTTTGTCTGCTACACATTGACTGAAACTCTTCGGGTTCTGAGTAGCACCTGGCTAAGTGTCTGGACAAAAGAAAGTTCCTCAAAGAGCAAAGGAGCTGGATTTTATATTTTGGTGTATGCTACATTGTCATTCAGTCAGGTATGAGTGCATTTTCCACCTTAATTAATCTCAAATTTGCAATCATCGGTGAGCATCCTTGATTATTCAAGTTGCTGCGCTATATCAACTTTTCTTATTCCTCTCTTACATTTAAAGATGGGCACCTGGCCCTATCTAAAGGAGAAACTTTCTTGCTAAGGAATTTAGTTTTGTTTCAATAAGCATCTATGTTGCTTGGACTTGGGTGCAGGTATCCAAGACGGGTGCGGATCTGAGTCGGATTCAGCAAAATATAAATTTTAAGATTCGGGAGTGTGAAATTCGAAGAAGAAGAAGAAGAGATATTGGGAATTTTTGGTTTATTCATTTATTCCCTCAAGTTGACAATATCCGCCAATTGATCTTTTGAGTTGACAAAACTCGTGACGATGTATCCATACTCAATCTTTTGCCGAATGAAGTGACAATCTATCTCAATATGCTTTGTTTTTTTGTGAAACACCGCATTAGAAGCGATATGTAGTGCAGCTTGGTTGTCACAAATCAATGTCATCGGTTCAACTCCTCCTATCGTCAATTCTTGGAGAAGTTGTCTCAACCATATAAGTTCACATGTAGCCAGTGCCATATCTCTATACTCTGCCTCGGCGCTTGATCTGGCTACGACAGTTTGCTTTTTGCTTTTCCAAGATACTAGGTTGCCTCCAATTAGAACACAATATCCTGAAGTTGATAGCCTGTCAAAAGGAGATCCTGCTCAATCTGCATCAGAATATCCAACAATGTTGGTGTGTCCCCTATCTTCATACAATAAGCCTTGTCCTGGAGAGCCTTTGATATACCGCAGGATGCGAATCACTGCATTCCAGTGACTATCACAAGGTGATTGCAAAACTGGCTAACTAGACTAACAACAAATGAGATATCTGGTTGCGTGATTGTATGATAGTTGAGTTTGCCAACAAGTCTCCGTTATGTGTTAGGATCTTCTAAAGGCTCCCCTTGTCCAGGAATAAGCTTAGCATTTGGATCCATAGGACTGTCCACATGTTTGCAATCTGGCATACTAGCATCTTCCAAAATGTCTGGCATATTTTCTCTGTGTAATAACAATACCATGGCCAGACTGCGCCACTTCAATGCCTAGAAAGTATTTTTAGGACTGTCCACATGTTTGCATATTTCCTTTGTGTAATAGCAATACCATGGCCAGATTGTGCCACTTCAATGCCTAGAAAGTATTTTAGCTTGCCCAAATCCTTCGTCTGAAAGTGACTTGAGAGGTGTTGTTTGAGTTGAACAATACCTTCATGATCATTTCCTTTGATAACAATATCATCAACATAGACAATTAAAAAGATATGTTTTCCATGAGATGAATGCCTATAGAATACAGAGTGATCAGCTCCTGTTCGAATCATTCTAAACTGTTGGACAACTCCTCGAAAACGACCAAACCATGCTCTGGGAGACTGCTTCAGACCATAAAGAGATCGACGAAGTTTACAAACTACCCTAGACTCCCCCGGAGCAACAAACCCTGGTGGTTGCTCCATATATACCTCTTCAGCAAGTTCTCTATGGAGGAACGCATTTTTGATTCCAACTGAAAAAGGGGCCAATGATTTGTTGCTGCCATAGAGATGAGAAGACCGACAGAAGCCATCTTGGCAACTAGTGAGAAAGTATCCCCATAATCAATACCATAAACCTGAGTGTATCCCTTAGCTACCAGTCTCACTCTGAGACGATCAATAGCTCCATCTGAACCTACCTTAACTGTGAATACCCAACAACAACCAACTGTTGTTTTGCCTTCAGGTAAAGGAACAAGCTCCCAAGTACCATTATCATGCAAAGCAGTGATCTCCTCAATCATAACCTGACGCTAACCTGGATGAACCAGTGCTTCTGCCACAGTTTTGGGAACTGACTGTTGATAAGCTAGTAATGAAGGCATGATATGAAGGTGACAGACGATGATAACTTAAATTGGCATAAATGGGAATTTTCTTAGCAGTTGTTCTAGTACCTTTGGGAACAGCAATGGGAAGATCATCTGATAAGTGCTCAACCGAAGCAGAGGGCAATGTTGGAGCAGGTAACTAGTCACCAGGATTGCTTTGTGTACCTGTATCAAAGTTAGAAATATTAACTGGATTAGCAACTTCAGAAGGAGGTTGAAGTCGCCGTGAATAGACCTTAAGAGTCGGAGGTGGAGCTGGGGTTGGAATGGTTGGAATCGAAAGGACTGATCTCGCCTTTTGATTTTCTGTATTAGGAGAAAAATATGGAGAAGTCTCGAAAAAAGTAACATCTGCAGAGACAAAGTACTTATTGGTAGAGGGATCAAAGCATTTGTAACCTTTTTGTAGATGAGAATACCCGAGAAAGACACATTTAAATGTGGAGGTTATGAAAACAGGTGCAACCAAATACACGTGGAGGAAGAGGAAACAAATTTTGGTTTGGATAGAGGACTGAGTGTGGACTCTGGTACTGCAAAATAGATGAAGGCATACGATTGGTTAAGTAACAAGCAGTAAGAACGACATCAGCCCAAAAACGTAAAGGGACATGATTGTGAATGAGTATTGTTCGAGCTGTTTCAATTAGATGTCTATTTTTTCGCTCAGCAACTCCATTTTGTTGAGGAGTATGTGCACAAGAAGACAAGTGCAATATGCCTTGGGATGAGATAAAAGAAGAGAGAGGAGTAGAGAAGTATTCTCGGGCATTATCACTGATTAGTTTTTTAATGGAACAACCAAATTGATTTGCGAATTTCAACACAAAATTTCTGAAAGATAGAGAATAACTCAGATCTATTTTTCATTAAAAATAACCATGTCCACCGAGAATAATCATCAACAAAAATCACAAAATAATTAAAGCCTAAGGAAGAACTGACAGGACTTGAACCCCATATATCCGAATGAACAATGTCAAAGATAGTGGTGGCCCTATTATTGATGCGCTTTGGAAAAGAGGTACGAGTGTGCTTCCCAAGATGGCACGACTCACATTCTAACAAAGATGAACTAGATAAACTGGGGACCATCTTCTGCAATTTCAAGAGACTTGGATGACCCAATTGACTATGAAGCAATTCAGAAGAAACAGCGGAAGTGAAAGCAACATGTGGTGTTGGGATAGAGAGCAGGTATAATCCTTGTGACTCTTGCCCTTTTCCACTCATCTGCCCTGTACTCCAGTCCTGCACAAGAACAGAATCATCAAGGAAGGTTACAGAACATTTCAGGTCTTCTGTTAATTTGCTAATGGAAATAAGATTATATGGATATTCAGTTGCAAAAAAGATTGGTTTTAAAGGTATGGAAGGCAAAGGGTGAGTGGTTTTTTTTAATTTGCTAACGGAAATAAGATTATATGGACATTCAGGTGCAAAAAGGACTGATTTTAAAGGTATGGAAGGCAAAGGGTGAGTTGTGCCTATTCCTTTTACAACAGTCTTTGATCCATCAGCCAAAGTAACAGTAGAGAGGGTAGAAGGGATAGAAAGAGCAGAGAGAGTATTTTTGTTACCAAAAAAATGGTCAGAAGCACCAGAATCAAGAATCCATTGTTCCTGAGGTGAAGATTGTGTGATACAAGTAAAAGAGTTACCAGGTTGTACTGTGCAAGCAGGTGATGAGGTTGATGCTTGTTGCCTTGATATTTGGTACTGAAGGTAATCATTATAGTCAGCTCCAGTTAAAGTGATAGATTGAGATGAGCTATCCCTGACATCCGTTGTAGGCAAAATACCATCTCCATTATGCGCCACATTTGCTATGTGTCGAGGAAGATCATCATTGCGTAGGGGCTTACCATGAAGCAACCGACATTCCTCTTTTACATGCCCTCCTTTATTACAATGAGTGCAATGAAGGAGGAGATGCCGACATTCCTCTCTTACATGTCCCCCTTATTACAGTGAGTGCAATGTTTATTGTTCCTCCATTTTCCTTTTCTGTATCCACTTTGAAAATTGTTAGTTTGGATAGCCATGATAGATGCATCATAGGAATTTACCTCTTGAGGTGCAGATGTGATGCGTCCTAATCTTGCAAATACTTTTTCCAAAGTAGGAACATATGGGCTAGAAAGGATTTGGTCACGAACTAAAGTTAGGTCTGCTCGCAACCCAATCAAAGTCAAGACCATAAAGAACCTGTCTCTTTGTGTCTCCTTATCATCCAATTTGTCAATAGAAGGCATAAGAGAATCAAATTTATCCTTTAAAGATTCTACCTGACCTCATGTCTTGTTGATTTGTTGTAAATGAACAATATCTGACACAACTTTGTAGACGAGTTGTATATCATTTGTATACAAAGTTTTGGCTTTGTGTAGAGGAAACAATTGACTTAATAATCTGACTTGTAGTAGTCTGATTATCAATTTGGTTATTTGTCTTTTTTTTTTTTTGGGTCTCTAAAAAAAAGAAAGATTCAGATAGAGGGAAAAAGCACCCAATGGCTCTGATACCATGTGAAATTCAAAGAAGAAGAAGAAGAGATATTGGGAATTTTTGGTTTATTCATTTATTCCCTCAAGTTGATGGTTTAAATAGCTGTTACAAATAATGTAAATAAGGAAAGAAACTAATAAAATACTACACAATCTCCTAACAAATTATAAAGCTAAAAAAATTATGTGTAAATGATAATCAAATTTATTGGCCAAGCTGTTAAGGGATTTTTTACACTACAAAATAGTCCAACAAAGTCCACAACACTGATTATACAAACAGTAGGCACATGAAAGTTAAAGGACATTAGAAGTGGTTAGGCCCAAATTTTAAAGTAATTTTAGTTGCAACCCATGAAGAGTAAGCTTTGACAAATCTCTGCAAAACCTTACTTTTATATTTTATTTCATCTTCCTCACCTCTGCCTCTTTGAAGACAACAAGACTTCAACCCTAGCTCATTCGCGCGCGCTCTCTCTCTGCCAAAATGCTGCTGATGTTTGATCCATCTCTGATCGGCTCTCTCTATACCAAAATACCGCCGAAGTTTGATCTGTTTCAAGTCGTCGAGTTTTTCAAGTTCTCAATTTCCCCATTCAAATTTGTTCTTGACTCTGGTCAAAGTATCCGGGCAGCATTGACCGAATCTGACACGCATCCCGCACCTGCACCAGTGTCGCGTTGAGATAGGTTTGGCAGCCAAAACGAAGAGTCCGCGCAACATAGATAAGCATGAAGCCCAGTAATATATTTGTGTATCAGGGAACTCCTCCATTGGCTTAGTATTTTCAATTGATAATGAAGACAAAGGAACAGGAAATTTTCTAATTATCATTATGTTTCTTCAGAGTATTGTGTATCAGGCTCATTCTAAGTTCACTTTCTACAGGTGATTGTAACAGTGGCAAATTCCTTCTGGTTGATCATCTCAAGCCTAAATGCAGCTAAAAGGCTTCATGACTCCATGCTGCATTCGATACTTCGAGCACCAATGGTATTCTTCCAAACTAATCCATCTGGACGCATAATCAACAGATTTGCAAAGGATCTTGGAGATATTGATCGCAATGTTGCCAATATTGGTAATATGTGTCTCAGCCAATTGTGGCAGCTGCTCTCGACATTTGTTCTGATTGGAGTCGTCAGCACTATATCTCTGTGGGCCATAATGCCACTTCTAATCCTATTTTATGCTGCCTATTCATATTATCAGGTTCGTTAAACTCTAAACGTTCGGTTGCCCATTATTTTCTCTCTTCCTCTGCATATGGTTTTCTTTGCTTGCCTTGAGCTCCTTTATTTTTGTTGAGTCCCACATTGGTGCTTTAGAGGTGGGATGGTTTCTTGGGTTTCCCTCATGAGTTACCTTCTGGAGTTGAGTTAGCCCGAAGTCCATTCCTTATCATAGTAGCAGTGCTGGCTTATCCCAATTTCTTGATTGCTTGATGTTGGAATCCATCTTATATTTTGTCCATGCTTCAGATGTTCAATCCTAGACATATGGGGGGAGTGTTTAGTCCCACATTAATGCTATAAGGGTGTGGGCTGCCTCTTGACATGATCTTGAACAATCCTTCCGTCACGAGCTAGATTTTTTGGGGTTGAATTAGCACAAGTTCCATTTCTTCGGTGGTGGTTGCAACTTCAAAAAGCTCAAAGGGCGCAGAAAGTTCCACCATTAGAGAAGCAACGCTTACAGTGAGATAGTTCCACTTCCGAACTGATCTCCTGTTCCCTCCTGAGGCCATGACATCCTCCTCTTGACCTGACTGAAATTTGACAATTAGAAATATCGGAATCTACAGTTTGTAATCCCTATCTCCTCAAATATGCCACTATGAAATGGCAATGTGTAAGTATGCCCATTATGATGGCAATGTACAAATATGCCCATTGTGAAATAGCAATGTTTGATCAGAATTGAACTGCTTCGGTACCTAGGAAATATTGTATTTTGCCTACGCCTAGTGCTGGTCAAATGAGCCCATATACAATCAAACCCCACAATCCATACATATTTTAATGGGTTGGGGAGTGATATTTTTAATGGGTAAAATTTTCGATTCAACCCATATTTGACCGGTAAGAATATGAGTACACGAGTAATATATGTGCAAAATATAGAAATTGAGGGAACATCTAGTGTGTGTTTGGTATGAAGGAAAACATTTTCTTTCCAATTTTCTTATGTTTGGTTGTCAATGTCTTGGAAAATGATTTCCAAATGAACCTATTTTACTCCAATTTAAGGAAAATGAATTTCGTACATTAGGTAAGGAAAGCATTTTTCAAACCTTTTTTTCAACCTCACCACCCCCAAAACCACCTACTAAACTACCCAGATGCCATAGACCATATATCCTTGACCCACAACCTCTCAACTTACCACCCCATCCCTCCGTCGTATCCTTCTGCTAGACCCACACCCTTTCCCTTAACCCACCACTTGCTCCTCCCCTCTACTGTGGCCCTTACCCTTAACTCCGCTCACCTCTACCTCTTTGTTGAGGCTAAACATTTCTCTACCTATCATTGAGACTCGAGCTTTCAACCCTAACTTGACTCCCAATCTTGACCTTGATCCCAACTTAGATTG
>DF364353.1:3575-21210 GCA_000787875.1 Solanum virginianum | reverse complement strand
CATACCAACTTTGGTATTTCTATAACCATTGGAACTTTTAGTTTCAAACTAACTTATTTCTTTTCAAACTCTTACCGATACTGCATACTCTTAAATATATCAAACATAAATGTATAGCTCATTATTTGAAAGAAAGACCAATAACAAATATAAAGCATACTTGACTACGTTTCAAGAAACGGGATTTTTCAAACGCTATCACATTTTATATTTCCAACTTTATCATGCCAATAGACAGAAAGCTTCACATACCTTTCTTTCTTTGTCTAACTATCTCCAGCACTAAACCAAATTACTCCTCTGGATGCTCGACGTCTACAAAAATCACAATAGCGCTCGCGATTAGATTAACCCCTTTATGACCTCAAATTCCAAGTTTATTCCAAAATTATATGAAAATTTCGCCAGCACCTCCCCAAAAACTTGACCATCCCGAGACCCCATCTCGGCCTCAATTCATTTATAGAGCACATCCCCTAAAACTAGACCACCCCGAGACCCTATCTCAGCCTCAATTCATTTATAGCAACAATACCAACAGTCCAGCAGTCAACAACAAGCCTTTCAAAGGCCACAATTTCACTAAACTCGCTATCGAATCTCATTTAATAACAATTGAAAAACAGGGCAGCATATTAAGTTTATACATACTTACCACATTCAAACACTCTTACACACTCCAAGAATCACATCACATCATTCAAACGTCAAACAAAACCTTACAATGTTAAAATGCCACATTCATCACCTATACTTAACCAAATTCGACCAATCCCTTTAAGATTACATACAAACCATTTTCAATGTTTCTCTCACTCTACAAGTACCATTTTTATATCAACTAACCATAAGTACTAGATTTTAAACAAGACAATCCCATAACCACATAATTTTCCAAAATTCAAACCCCTCTTCACATAAGGTCACAAATAACTTAATCAAGCAATCCCTAAAGGTTTTCTTGCAATTTATAACACACCAACATACATACAAACTTTAAATTTAACTAAAACAAGATAAAAATTAATATACTTTATAAACCCCTTTAATAGACCCAAATCGACAAAGTCGCAAAATAGAGCATTTTCTTGCTCAAATAACCACTCTACGCTACTTAGGAGACTATATGAGATTTGCAATGACAAAATAATGGCAGGATCAAAAAAATTTTACACTCTTATCTCATGCCAAGTGTACCCAAGTTTCTACAAAATCCCAACTTTGAAATATTCCACTTAAATCCCAAACTTTCTAATAATACAATTAAGTCTCAAATTTTCTAAGAATTGCAACATTGGTCCCAATTTCGTAACTGATCCAAAACCCCACAATATGGGTTCTAACATTAGGTTCTTGAAGAAGAGTCGATAATTCGCCATGTCAAGTATGTAAAGGCTACCCAGAATATGAGACTGTTCTCCTATGTGCCCCTATGATTGAATTAGGTTGATAATTGATAAATGATGAGTTTATGCTACGATTTCTTGAATACTATCTTAAGAATTACTATTATTCTATATGTATTTTCATAAGTAGGTGGCTGTCATAACTTTGATTAAGTATTCAACTGATTTACTGAGCTATTGTGTATACTATGCATGTTTAATTGTTAAAAGAATCCATGCATGAAGCTAGGAGTTGATGTTTAGAGCCCGGTTGTCGTATGCATGTATGATTGATGTGGTCTGGGTCTTGATCTAAGTGAATACTAATGATAATGTTGTTGAAATTAATAGAGTGTAAGTCCCTTAGAGTCTTTAAAAGGTCATACACGAGTTTTAAAGAATGATATAATATTCCTAAGTTGAGAGATGATGATATGAATGATGTCTTGTCCAAGAGAGACTAAACGATGAGAAAACTTTGATGTTGATATTTATGAGCATGTTGAGTCCTGGAGGAGTATTGAGCACCAAAAATGGGTAAGAGTGAGTCCTACTCGTACTCATTAACTACATGACTAGCATAGCAAAGGATTGGACCATAAGAACGGATATTTCCTTTATCCCAAAAGAGGACTTGATGTTATCATAAACCTTTGATGTACGCCCTTTCACTCCGACAAGGTACTGGGCGGATGCCATAACAACATCACTTTGTTGTACTATCAGTATTTTATGAATAACAAAGCATGAAACCTATGATTTTAGACAATTTTGAGAAAAGTGAAGAGAATACTAAATTGGGCTAAGTCCCGGTAACACCTCGTGAAATAACGAAAATACTTCTAGAATTTAGGTCCCATGTTGATAGTACTCTGAGTTGATGTGACTATATGATGTCTTGATGGATAGTGAGGTGATATAGTCCTATTTCCTACTCTGGGTAGAGGATGAGTGATTGATGAGCTGAGGATATTGTATATTATTTATTTTAGCCCATTTTACATACAGTACATTTCACGTACTAATGCCCCTTTGGTACTGCATCATTTTATGATGCAGATTCTGAAGACAGGGGGCTTCAACAGGAAAACCATTGAGGTCTAGAGCTCCGTGATCCAGACGTGGTGAGTTCTCCCTTGCTTTCGGGGGACCTATTTATCTTTCATTTATTTTGAGTTATTTCATTAGACAGTGGTAGCCATGGCCTATCATATACCTTCTTAGAGGTTAGCTATAGAGGCTTCATAGACATGGATAATTGACAGTTGATCTTGGGATTGTTTCCCCACTTTCTTATTATTGAGTTATTCTTTTATTTTATACTCTTTATGATAGATTGAGTTGATAGCCTACTGATAGTTAGTTATTCCTTGATTTTCTTTTGCTATTGAATTGATTGAATAAATGCAATGAAACTAGGTGGTTCACTTGGGGATTAGCAATAGTCACTGAGTGTCAGTTACGCCTGAGGTACCCTCTCGAGGCGTGACAAGAGTGGGATCCACTTTTTATCAAAATAACCTCATATAGAAATTTTAATTGCATTGTAAAATTTAGAACATCAAATTTAGTAGGATAGCATAATTGTTTATCATGCATGGGGTTCCAAAAAGAGTTTCAAACACCCAATCGAGAATCATGATGCTGGAGTGATCAATTAGTGCAACCGTTGATGCTGGAGGACCAACTTGACCTTTGCATTTGTGGGCTCTTTGTCTAGATTCATGAAGGTATCCTATTCAAGCCTCTGTAATCATAGGGTGTCCTGCGTGTTCATGAGGGTCTGACCCATTTACCTTCCATGATTATAAGGACCCTTCTACATTCATGAAGGTTATTTGCTCAGTGATCCGCTATTGCAGGTTTAGAGCTAGTCTTTATTAAAAGACTAAACCTATTTTCAGTTATATCTTTCTAACTTTAAACCTCCATATATCACTCATTTTGAAGTAAAATTTGATGATTCCAAGTCCTAAATATAACACCTCACAATTCTAACCTTAGAATTTATATTTTGTCATCACAAATACATAAGATTGAACCTTGTAATACCTTACTTATACCTATATTTTAAGTATCATTAATATATGTGAAAAGTGTGTTGGAAGTGAATTCGGGTCATGAGAGACCTCTAATACCTAGTTGAGTTTAAATCTTCCCTACACGATTAAGTTTTTCGCATTAGATTATGTAAAGGTCAATTTTAAAATGATTATAACTTTTAGCATACAAAGAATTAGGTGGCCCATTACCTGCCAAATCAGTGGTCTTTGAATTACCTTTCCAACTCCACTAATTTCACCTCATTTGGAGTTCGAAATTAAATGTTATGACCATTTTACTAAAATTGCCAGAGCAGAGTTGTTTCTACGACCTTAACTTACGGGTTGTGGATTGAACTATGACCGGTCCCGTCAGTTTGTGGAATGCCTCCTCAAGTCCATTTTTTGACCGCAAACTTTATGGACCTAATTATGGGTAGTAAAAGCTTCTATGGGTCATAGTTTAGGCCGATAGAATGTGTTTCACGACCCCAAAATCTACCTTTAGATTCGACGAATGGATTCTATGGTCCATATAAGCTTCTACAGGCCCTAGATAGTCCCATAGATGACTTAAAACAGTATTTTTAAAGAAGGGTATTTTCATTCTTTCTCACCCTTTAAGCGTAACTTTGTCAGTTTTCATTTAATTAAATCCCTAAAATGTGATTCTTCAACTCATAAACGCTCAAAATATTCTCCAAACTTAGAATAAAACTACTAGTTTCTTCAAGTATCAAGTTATTAGTTGAGAATAAGATTTCTTCATTATGAGTAAATGTTCTTGCTTATGTTATTTTTGAAGAAAAGCATGAAAATTACTAGATTCTTCTACTATATTGAGGTCCTAAGTCGAGATACTACTTCTGATTGCTAAACTAATTAAATCTTAAAGTTACTATGAAAATCTATAAATTTTCAATCCTTACTTTAAACTCAAGAAAAGTATTAGCATAAGTATTTTATGAATAACAAAGCATGAAACCTATGATTTTAGACAATTTTGAGAAAAGTGAAGAGAATACTAAATTGGGCTAAGTCCCGGTAACACCTCGTGAAATAACGAAAATACTTCTAGAATTACCTTGCGCATTACGTGCCTTCCCTTGCTCTGTTAACAAATCCGAGACCAGATTTGTGATCAATGCGAAATATCGAGTCGAAAAATGGTCTTGACTCAGCAAAAACTCAAAAAAATGTGAATTATTTTTTGTCCAAATGAGCTTGAAATAGTGAGGTTTCCACGCCCATTTCATGACACGGAGTGGACTCGGGACCACACTTTGATTTTTCCCCCAAATTTGATGAAACACGAAAATTCGCAAAAAAGTACTAAAAAGCACTAGTGCACGTCGTGCATTAGTGCAGCAAGGATACAATTTTCATTTTTTTAAGGGGAAGGGTAATTTTGACTTTTTTCACACCCTATATCCTAAACTAAGTTGGTTTTTAAGTCGAATTAAGTCCAAAACATATTTTTCTTAGTCACATTCATACGCTCAAGCAGACTTTCTCAAGAACCTACGCTTAGGAAATTCAAGAAAATGGTTGTAGGGCTTAGATTTTCCTTTCAATTCCTCAAAAACTCTTTCTAAGGTATGTAAGGCCACTCTAAAATCATTATTTTAAGAATATTTTACAAAAATATAACCTAGTTTTCATCCCAGAAGTCTCAAGTCTTGGTCTAGATTAATTTCATGATATTCTTATAAAGTTTAGTAAATTTCCTTACGTATGCATAGATTCTTGATTGAATAATGATGATTCTTGATTCTTTAACTGTTATGAAAGTATTGATTCCAAGATTTTAAAGTTATAAATGATTTCCTGTGAATTCATGTGGGTTTCACGAACACCCATAAAGCTTATAGTCCAAGACTAGTTAAAAAATTCCTTTCTTGAAATATTCTTGCATTTGAGCTGAGTACATTATATATTAAAGAAGGATTTTCTTGGCATTATAGTTAAGTAATCTAGTATGATTGAAAGTAAATAAAGATATTAGTGACAGTAAAGTTAATGCTTTCAGTTGAAAAGCTAAGTTGTAAGCTGAGTTAAGCCCCTAAGAAAGCCAGATTTCAAGAATTTTTAAGCAGTTGAGTATGAGCTATATAAAGTATTTCGGGAGTAGTATTGAGCACCGATATGGGTGAGAATAGAATAAATTAATCAAACTCATAAACTGTATTACCAGTATAGGATAAGATTGTACTACAGTACCTTCCTCTTTAGCCACTGAGATGACCCAATTTTGGGATGGATCCACTCCCTTAATTATTCATACCCTACCCCAGCAAAGTACAGGATGGCTCCGACAGCATAGGCAAGACGCTGTATCATCACGAAGCTCATAGTAGTGATTGTCAGTTAGAGAAACTCCCCAAGCTAAGAAACTAAGTTTTACTTATTAGTTTTCAACATGTTATTTTTAGCATACAATCTTATGATTATTGTTAACTCATTTATGACTATGATTATGTCTCTTATGATATGTTATGACATCCTAATTTAAATGTTTTGGCCATCTTACATACTGTATATTCCACATACTGACGTCCTTAGGACCTGTATCATTTTATGATACAGACGCAGGTGACAAAGTTCCTTAGCAGCCGCTTCATTGAGAACCTGACAGCTATCAGTATTTGGTGAGGCCTCCTCTTAGTCTGAGGCTCTATGGTTTATGTTTCTTTACAGTATTTACTTTTAGTTCTAGTTACTTGGGTCCTATCTCAGTAGCCTCTTTCAGACAATTTAGTAAAGGTTCCATAGACTATGTGTTAGTATTTCAGTTTCCAGTTTGTTCAGATATTGCTTAAGAGCTTTTCATTTAGTTATGTAGATAATTGTGAATTATTTTATTATTCCTCTAGCTTTTCCATTATTATGAGTCTTCCACTTAGTAAGTAGCCAGGCCAAGTGGTTCGCTTGGAACTAGAAATAGTTTTCGGGTGCCGGCCACGTCCAGGGTGTAGGCTCGGGACATGACAAACTTGGTATTAGAGCACAGAGTTCAAGAGTCCTAAAGACTCTATGGAACCATGTCTAGTAGATACCGTATTATGGGTGTGAAGCGCGACACATCCATAATAGGGAGGCTACATGACATTAGGAAGTGTCTTGATTTCTTGTTATTCTTTGTCTTGTGCTTCAGAGCATATCTCTACGAAGTCCTTTCTAACTCATGCGTTCATGCTATGTTTTACAAATCATGCCTTCTCGCAGAGCTAATAGACCAGTAGTTCTGCAACTACTACCATGGTTGTTGCTAATGGGGATCCCATATTTCGAAAGGTAACTAGGCCAGCCGGGGGTAGAGGACGCCCAACCAGAAGGAATATAAACCAGGCTGGCCAAATTCTCAAGGAACCTAGAGGCCCAGCTGTGCCTGGGAGCATCCACAGCTAGCTGATGTTACTAATGCTAAGCTTTCCCAGGCCATTCAGACCTTAGCTTAGGCAATCGTTACTCAGGAAGGTCGCCAGGAAGATGTAAAGAATGATGGTGCGGACACCGCTAGAGTTAAAGAGTTTAAGGGGGTAGCTAGACTCTGGTTTGACCAGTGGAAAGGGAGTAAGGCAGATAGGGTTCCAGCAGTTACTTGGGCAGTGTTTGAGGAGGCCTTCTTGGGATAGTACTTTCCCAGAGATATGAGGCAGGCTAAGGTGAGAGAATTTTTGAACTTGAAGTAGGAGAATATGAGTGTACGGGAGTACAACCTCAAGTTTACTCAGTTGTCCCGTTATGCACCAGCTATGGTGGCTCTATGGTGGTGAACTTGAAGTAGGAGAATATGAGTGTACGGGAGTACAACCTCAAGTTTACTCAGTTGTCCCGTTATGCACCAGCTATGGTGGCAGATATGCATACCAGGATAGATCTCTTCGTGTTCGGGCTCTCTCGAATGGCTAAGAGAGTGGGTAGAAATGTAATATTGATTGGGGACATGGATATAGCCCATTTGATAATATATGTGTAGCAGGTAGAGGAGGAGAAGATGCAGGATAGGGAGGAGTTCAGAAGTAAGAGGGACAAGACATCAGGCCAGGAGTTACGTAAGAGAGGGACTGGAGGTGGAGGTCACTCATCTTTCTAGGCTAAAATAGCCGAACCAATACATTCATCCACCAGTGCACCTGCATCGAGGGTCAGGAATGAGTAGGGATCACAACACCGCAGGTTTTCGGGCAACCAGTCACAGGGTAGCGTAGCTCAAGGACCAAATCTCTATCCTACTTGTGGTAAGTGTGGTAGGTCTCATCCCAGAGAGTGCCTTGTGGGGGATGAATGGTTGTTTCAAATATGGTCAAGTAGGGCATTTCTTGAAGGATTGTTCTATGGGGAAGCAGAATATGAGAGACAACAGATCACCGACCATCTCTTCAGCACCGCAGGGTAAGCCACCTCACAGGGCTAGTACAACAGGGACAAGAAGGGGCACCAACTACTTGTATGTAATAGGCACCAAATAGGAGCAGGAGAACTTACTAGATGTGGTTACGGGTATGCTCAAACTCTTTACTCATGACATCTATACATTATTAGACCCAGGAGCCATATTTTATGATGTAACCCCATATGTAGTCGTGAAGTTTGTGGTTAACCCAGAATGTCTTCTTGAGCCTTTCAGTGTTTCTACTCCTACTGGAAGTCTATTTTAGTCTAAAGAGTCTATAGGAGTTATCCAGTCTCTGTTTACCATAAGACTATTATAGCTGATTTGGTGGAGTTAGACATGGTAGAGTTTGATGTCATCCTAGGCATGGATTGGCTTCATGCTGGGTATGCCTACATAGATTGCAGAACCATAGTAGTCAAGTTTCATTTTCCTAATGAACTAGTCTTAGAGTGGAGGGGTAGCTCGGTATTTTCCGAGGGCCAGCTTGTCTCATATCTCAAAGCTAGAAAGTTAATCTCTAAAGGGTGTATATACCACCTAGTCAGAGTTCAGGATCCTCCTGTCGAGGCACCATCTCTTTAGTCTGTTCCAGTTGTGAATGAGTTCCCAGATGTCTTTCCTGAGGATCTTCCTGGAGTCCCTCCTAATAGGGAGAAAGACTTTAGTATAGACACTCTTCCAGATACTCAGCCCATATTTATTCCTTTATACCGAATGGCTCCTTTGGAGCTAAAAGAGTTAAAGTTGCAACCGAAAGATCTTTTAGATAAGGGTTTCATTAGACCAAGCATTTCAACTTGGTGTGCTCTAGTTCTTTTCATGAGTAAAAAGGATGGTTCTCTGGATGTGCATAGATTACTGTCAGTTGAATAAGGTCACCATTAAGAACAAGTATTCTCTTCCCAGAATTGATAACTTATTTGATCAACTTCAGGGTGTCACCTGCATTTCCAAGAAAGATCTTAGGTCTGGGTATCACCAGCTTAAAGTTAGAGAGAATGACATTACTAAGACAGTTTTTAGAACTCAATATGGCCATTATGAGTTTTTGGTCATGTCCTTTGGTCTAACAAATGCACCAACAGCTTTCATGGATCTTATGAACAGGATGTTGAGGTTGTACCTAGATATGTTCATTATTATGTTCATAGATGACATCCTGATCTACTCTTGTAACAAGGAGGAACATGCAGACCATCTTAGAGTAATCCTTCAGACCCTTAAGGATCAGCAGCTATATGATAAATTTTCTAAGTGCGAGTTCTGGTTGGAGTGCGTGGCATTTCTGGGGCACATTGTGTCTGGTGAGGGTATCCAGGTTGATTCCTAAAAGATTGAGAAAGTGAAGAATTGGCCAAGGCCCATAACCCCTATAGAGATAAGGAGTTTTTTGGGCTCGGCGGGGGACTACAAATGGTTTGTAGAGGGGTTTTCTTCTATTTCAGCTCCCTTAACTAAGCTGACTCAGAAGAAGATTAAGTTCGTATGGTCAGAAGCTTGTGAGAAGAGTTTCCAAAAGTTGAAGACTAGGCTAACTATAGCCCCAGTCTTATCCCTACCCGATGGAGTTGATGATTTCGTGGTTTATTGTGATGCTTCCAGAGTTTGCTTGGGTTGTGTATTAATGCAAAGAGGCAAGGTGATTGCATCCAGATAGGTTAAGATTCATGCAAAGAATTACCCAACTCATGAACTTAAGCTTTCTATGGTGGTGTTTACTATAAAGATCTCGAGACACTATCTATATGGTGGGAACGTGGATGTATTCACAGACCACAAGAGTTTGCAGTCTGTGTTTGCTCAGACGGAGCTGATTTGAGATAGAGGAGATAGTTGGAGCTACTAAAAGACTATGATATGAGTATCCTCTATCATCCAGGTAAAGCTAATATGGTTGTTGATGCTCATAGTAGGGTGACCATGAGGAGCATAGCCCATGTTCAGAATGAAAAAAAGAGTTAGCTAAGGAGGTTCACAGACTAGCCCGTTTGGGGGTGCAGATTGAGGATTCTGACGAAGGTAGGGGCATTGTGAGAAATGGTTCAGAGTCATCTTTGGTGGTAGAAGTGGAAGAAAAACAAGATAGGGATCTCATCCTTCTCCAATTAAAGGAAGATGTTTAGAAGCAGAAAGTATTAGTGTTCTCAAAAGGGGGAGATGGTGTCCTGAGGTACCAAGGTAGGTTGTGTGTGCCAAATGTTAATGATCTTAGAGAGAGGATCTTGGCTGAGGCTTATAATGCTAGATACTCTATCCACCATGGTGCAACAAAGATGTATAGAAATTTGCGAGAAGTCTATTGGTGGGTGGTATGAAAAAGGACATTACAGAGTTTGTGTTTAGATGCCCAAATTGCTTAGACTTTAAAGGTAATTGGGATGATCATTTACCTTTGATTGAGTTCTCTTACCATAATAGTTTTCAGGCCAGCATACAGACGGCACCATATTAGGCTCTTTATGAGAGAAGGTATAGATCACCCATAGGGTAGTTTGAAGTAGGTGAGGCAGAGTTGATAGGACCTAATCTAGTCCATCAGGCTATAGGAAAAGTGAAGGTCATATAGGAGAGGCTAAAGACAACTCAGAGCAGACAAAAGTCATCCATAGATGTTAGGAGGAGAGACTTGGAGTTTGGGGTAGGCGATAAGGTGTACTTAAAGGTATCTCCAATGAAGGGAGTTATGAGATTTGGAAAAAAGGGAAAGCTTAGTCCACGATATATTGGGCCATATCAGATTCTGAGAAGAATGGGTAGCATTGCTTACGAGTTAAAGTTACCAGCAGAGTTAAGTACTATACATCCGGTGTTTCATATTTCCATGCTTAAGAAGTGCTTGGGAGATCCTTATCTAGTTTTCCCAGTTGAAAGTGTTGGGATTAAGGACAACTTATCTTATAAAGAGATTCTGATGCAAATATTAGACTGGCAAGTTCGTAATTGAGGACCAATGAGATAGCTTCGATGAAAGTATTATGGAAAAACCAATTCGTAGAGGAAGCCATATGGGAGGCCAAAGAAGATATCAAAGCCAAGTATCCATACTTGTTCGTTGGCGTAAATGAGGATCTTGAAGGTACACTTTCATCTTTCACCTTGAAGATTTATGTTTATTAATTTAGGAAATCTTGTGGTTTGAACTAGCTTTATTCGTATTATTATCATTCGAGGACGAATGATCCCAAGGGGGAGATATTGTAACACCTTGTGAAATGATAAAAATAGCCCTAGAATTGACCTTGCTCATAATGTGCCTTCCCTTGCTTTGTTTGCAAATCCTAGACCAGATTTGTGATCAGTGCAAAAAATTGAGTCGGAAAATGGTCTTGACTCAGCAAAAACTCGAGAAAATATGAATTATTTTTGTCCAAGTGATCTTAAAATAGTGGGATTTCATGCCCCTTCCACAATGCAGAGTGGATGTAGAATGACACATTGATTTTTCTTCAAAATTTGAAGAAACACAAAAATTCGTGAAAAGTGCTAAGAAGCACTAGTGCACGTCGCGCACTAGTGTAGGAAGGATGCATTTTTTGTTTTTTTAAGGGAAAGGGTAGTTCCTACTTTTCCCATACCCCATATCCTAAACTAAGTCAGTTTTTAAGTTGAATTAAGTCCAAAACATATTTTTCTTAGTCACATTCATATGCTCAAGCAGACCCTCTCAAGAACCTTCACTCAGAAAATTCAAGAAAATGGATATAGGGCTTAGATTTTCCTTTCAATTCCTCAAGAACACATTCTAAGGTATGTAAGGCCACTCTAAAATCGTTATTTTTAGAATATTTTAGACAAGCATAACCTAGTTTTCATCCTAGAAGTCTCAAGTCTTGGTCTAGATTAATTTCATGAAAATCTTATGAACTTTAGTAAATTTTCTTACGTATGCATAGATTCTTGATTGAATAATGATGATTCTTGATTCTTTACTGTTATAAAAGTATTGATTTCAAGATTTTAAAGTTATAAATGGTTTTTTGTGAATTCATGTGGGTTTCACGAACACACATAAAGCTTATAGTCCAAGACTAGTTAAAGAATTCCTTTCTTGAATCATTTATGCATTTGAGCTGAGTACATTATGTATTAAAGAAGGATTTTCTTTAAGGTTTTCTTGGCATTATAGTTGAGTAATCTAGTATGATTAAAAGTATATAAAGATATCAGTTACAGTAAAGTTAAAGATTTCAGTTGAGAAAGCTAAGTAATAAGTTGGGCTAAGTCCCCATGAAAGCCAGATTTCAAGAATTTATAAGCATTTGAGTATGAGCTATATAAAGTATTTTGGGAGTAGTATTGAGCACCAATATGGATGACAGTAGAATAAATTACTTAAACTCATAAACTATGTAGGCAACATAGGATAGGATTGTACTACAAACTGTGGTAGATCTCATCCTGGAGAGTGCCTTATGGTCATAAATGGTAGGTGAGAGCAGAATAAATTACTCAAACTCATAAACTATGTAGGCAACATGGGATAGGATTGTACTACACACCCTTTCTCTTTGGCCACTGAGATGGCCCAGCTTTAGGATGGATCCACTCCACTAGTTATTCATCCGCTACCCTAACAAAGTACGGGACGTCTTCGGTAGCATGGGTAAGATGATGTATCACCACGAAGCTCATAGTGGTGGTTGTTGGTTAGAGAAACTCCCTAATCTAAGAAACTAAGTTTTACTTATCTGTTTTCAGCATGTTATTTTCAGCATAGAGTCTTATGATTATTGTTAACTCATTTATGACTATGATCATGTCTCTTATGATATGTTATGACATCCTAATTTAAATATTTTGGCCATCTTACATACCGTACATTCCACATACTGACATCCTTAGGACTTGCATCATTTTATGATGTAGATACAGGTGACAGAGTTCCTCAGCAGCCGCGTCATTGAGAACCTGATAACTATCAGTGTTTGGTGAGGCCTCCTCTCAGTCCAATGCTCTATGGTTTATGTTTCTTTACAATATTTACTTTTAGTTCCTGCTACTTGGGGCCTGTCTCAGTAGGCCCTTTCAAATAGTTTAGTAGAGGTTCTATAGACTATGTGTTGGTATTTCAGTTTCCAGTTTGTTCATATGTTGCTTAAGAGCTTTTCATTCAGTTATGCAGATAGTTGTGAATTATTTTATTGTTCCTCTAACTTTTCCACTATTATGAGTCTTCCTCTGAGTAAGTAGCCAGGCCAATTGGTTTGCTTTGAACCAGAAATAGTTTTCGGGTGCCGGCCATGTCCAGGGTGTAGGCTCAGGGCATGAGAGTCCCAAAGAGAAGAAAAGTAACACTTTGAGTAAATATATTATTTTAAGTATGAACATATAATTATGTCGCAATCCGTACCTAGGGCCTAGGAGTGACATGGTGAATGGGAACCTGAGAATCCCTAAACAAGCCTCGTCGCATCTATTTACAAGTCATCGATTCAGAAGCGCATATAAATAATAAACACATAGTTCTACGGGACAGGAAAGTAGGACTCTTGCTATGGGGATTTCATAGGGATATGGATTAACATGGATTCACATAGCACATAACACATAATAATTAAGGGGCGGGTAAGTATAACTCACTCTATAGGGGCGATATGAGACTTAGGATCTCCCACATTTCCACTTCAAACATAGATACATGTCATAATTCTCATAACCAATCCATGGTAGCCATATCCAATAGATAACCATGACCATAAACTCTAAATACAACACATAGCATATAGATCTAACAAAAGTCTACAAGATGTCTAATAATTCCTCTAATCATAGGATAGGACGGAGGTCAATACACGTCCCGAGCTCAACCTTAAAGTAAATAATATAAACAAGATATCATAGGTAGAAGAACGGTGGTTCTTCCTTGAAAGATAGGACTCACTATGACAATTATCTCAAGACCTAATCTAGCCATCATATGGTGGATGAAGGTAGTCTCCACTCCCTACATAGTTAGATCATATAGTCAAAAGTATGCGTTAGTACGTTTGAATGTGCTAAGTATGCGGGCATACAATGCATATGACTTATCAAACCTGCAATCTGGTGTTAGATGACATGGGCACATATATAGAAAGAATCACATAACAAAGGAATAATATATATCAACATGCCATGAGATACATGATGCACGAATGTGAAAATACTTCATATATATTGAGGATGGGACCGTTACCGACATGAGACTAAGTGAGCTATGCCTTGGAACCCCGTTGTCTCCTCCACAACTGATAAGAAATGACCTACTTGCCAAAGGTAGATCCTTAATATTCTTTTCCCCCTTGGGGCATAAACATATACCTATGTTAGGCACATAGTTCGAGGAAAGGAGTATGGACCCTTGGGGATAGTTTTGCTGACATCCAATCCATCGGTGCTAGGTCATTATCCCACTAAAATACATATATATATATATATATATACATGCTTGTAAAAGAGGCATAAACTTTCAAATCATTTACATGTATTCTTAGGCTTAAAGGCCAAATTAATTCTTCATAATCATACATAATAGGGTAAAAAGTCAAAACATTCTTCATGTAATACCTTCATGCATAGTAAATCCTTTGGAGCACCTTATTGAGAGATGAGTATGGACCCTTGGGTATAGCCCACTCTGACTTAAACCTCAATTGATGCTCCCTTAAACATAATGGTGTAAACACCCATAATTGCTCCTTGAGCCATATTTTTAGACATATATGTGATCACAATTTTGTCATAACCAATATCATATCAAAATCATATCAAAAAAACATAATTGAGCTTAACCCACTTCATAACTTCCATAAAATCCAAAGTTTATGAATCCATATGCCATGAATGATGTGGGAATAATATGGGTAATTGAGATTCATTCTAAAATTAACATTATAATATGAAATTGAAGTAAATTCATAATTAAATCCACATTCAAAACATAATATAAATCACCCATGCATAAATCAAGCTTAAAAGGGACATGCATGTTCAACTTCATAACTTTAATGTAAATAGTCATAATAGGGCTTAACATGACTTAAAATCATAAATAAAGTACAAACCATACATCAATTGAATTTAATAAATCAAAATAATGAAAACCCAATTTTAAAGTAAGCCTAATTTCATGGAAAATTGGTTGAAAACATTTGGGTCTCCCTGGTTGGAAATAACCAAGGATCAAAACCAACATACCTTGTCAAATAAAGAGGTTTCAAAAGAAATTTGAAGAAGAATGAGCCTTCCTTGAATCCCAAGTTAAATCCCCTCTAGAGTTCTTAAGAATGCCTTTGAGAGAATTTCTATGTGTAAGGATGAAATTTGAATGAGAAGAATAGGGTTTAGGTTATTTGGAGGTCTTAAGATAGCATAGGAAGTGGTAAAAGACCCTTAGGAAGAGCCACAATTACAAAAATACCATTAATGAAGCAAAAATCAAATTCCTTGCTAGGGGTCTGTGTGGAGGTCTCACGGTTCGTACAAGGTTTCACGGACCGTGAAACCCTCCCGTATAGCTTCACTTGGTCAATATTTAGAAAATAATGCACAAATGGGATTTACAAAAATGGGCTTAACGTCTTCATCCAAACTCTAAATAAGGTGAAACTGGATTCTTTGGAAAGCTAACTCAAAGAGCTTCAATTGGATAGTTTGTGGGCCACTCAGTTCATTTTGAGGTAGGAGATATGCCCCTTTAAAGTTGACCCTTCTATCGGCGCTTGTGAAAAGTTTAGCCAATGGAATTCCTTTGAACTTAGCTTGATGTGGGAGGCCCATGATGACCTTAAACCACATAAATAATCTTGAATTGAGGGCTTGAAAGTGAACTTAACTTGAGGTTGAAGATTTTATACTTAGAAAAATTTGATGCCAACACCCATACGGTTGACTTCATGGGTCGTACCAAGGCAAACGACCCATGTAGTCCTCTGTCCAACTTCACTTAGAAAATTCTTCATGATGTTGTTTCAAAATAGTAATCCAACATTTAGAACAAATTGCACTCCAAATTCCACTCGAAAGGGCCTCACGGGCCGTGAGGCACCTCACGGTCTATGAGAGAGGGTCATACCAAATGCCTTGGTTCCAAATGGTAGGATTTTAAAACCAAGGCCACCACATGGTTCATGAAGCATCTCACGGGCCGCGAGGTGTCCACCTATGGTATGCCTTTTTTAAAGTTCCACACTATAGGAACATTATAGGAAAAGGGATTAACATATGTTCACATATCACATAGCATATAGATACTAAGGGGCAGGCACGTAGGACTCACATTATGGGGGAAATTCGGGACTTAGGATCTTTCCATCAAACGTATGATCAAGTCACATAACAATAGTCAAAGATAACTAAATACATAATATAGACTTAAACATAACCATAGTATATTTCATAAAGAGGTTTAAAGGGTGTCCAACAATGCCTCCACATAGATGGATTGGGGCCAAGATATACCCCGGGCTCACCCTCACTTGAAATATTGGCCAAGTATGGTTCCACTAAGGGTCACAGGGCTAGTGCCAAGGCATACGGCTCGTGTAGCCCTCCATGGGACAATACTTGGTCAAAATTTCATTTTAAAACCAAATTTCCAAGTGTTCACAACATCGTACGAAATTCGGGTCATTACAATAATCATGTGTCGGATCATTCCTATTCTTCCATGAAATCAGAAACTGTTCTCTTTGTGTACGTTTGTCATATCTAAGCTTAACTGTCACGACCCAACCCTGTGGGCCGTGACTAGTGCTCGATTGGGGCATCCTGACACAACTACTAAGACAGATCCCAATTACAGTGACTAACATTTTTCCAGAAATTTTGGTAGAGTTTCCTCTGTTATATTGACTACCCACCTGAATACAAAAATGTCCCAGCATACAACACAGGTATATATATACATATATCCAGGTCGACAAGGTCACCGCTGCAGTTAAACCGCCCAACATACACAACATACATACAGAATCATACAAACTACCGAATCCCATACACATCTAACATACGTACATAACATACAAATTGACATGTCCCTACTCACAGGCGTCCACAGACATCTATACCAATAGACTGAATCAAAAGACGGGACAGGGGCCCCGTCATACCCTCAAATGTGAACAAATGCAAATTGAAGGAAACAAATGTATATATATACCAAATATTTGCTCCGAAGCAACTGGAGCTTTTCAAACAGTGAAAAGAGATCCTAAGCTGACGGCTCACTACTCTGTATGTCTGTACCTGCGGGCATGGAACGCAGCCCCCAAAGCAAAGGGGGTCAGTACGAAAGACGTACCGAATATGTAAAGTAGAAGGTAAAAATACGCATAAAAGTAACAAACTGAACAGCGGGATAGGAATCAAACTTATATGCAAACATAAGAAAAATATTCCTTTCATTTCTAAAATACCAAATGGATGCATAACGTACGGGAATGATGGCGACCTCCATACTCGTGCCATACCACAACATCACACCAGATAGTTCCAATCTCCAAAATCTCCAAACCAAAGGCCCAATCTGTCACCATGTCACCAAACTAAGCGGAGTCGACACTTGTATATATATATATTATGCACGATCACAATCGGCCCGGGAACCGGTGAACGAGGTCATAATTGGCACGAGTAGAGTCTTGAGAGTAATATGCACACAAAAAAATCACTTCCATAATTTCAATGATATGCAAAAGATTCATTTCTAGAATCAAAATATCATTTACTTTTAATTTGTGACAGTTACTGAAACTTGCATAAAGATATTCATTATCAAAATTCTCAAAGAGCAGTAAAACATTCATGTTTGAGAATAACACATTATTATA
>DF364354.1:12510-30498 GCA_000787875.1 Solanum virginianum | reverse complement strand
ATACTTAGTATATTCAAACATACTAACGCATACTCTATACCTACATGATATTACCATGTAGGGACTAGAGCACCATTTGATCATCCTCCACGTGGCTAGTACGATCCTTTGATGCTATCTTTGGTGAGTTCTCAAGTCCGAGGACACTATCTTTATCTCTCGTATTATTTTGAGACTTTTTTATGTTGAACATTTGCTACTATGAGGGTGAGCCTAGAAAGTATCTTGGCCCCTGCTCCATTCCATGTTAGAGGTGTGTTGGATATTATGATGTACTTATGCTTGAGTTTGACTCTTTAATGCTTTAATGATTATCAAAGACTTCCCTTAGTCCCGTTTTTCTTTTTATTATATCTCTTCTTGTTGTTTACTTTACTTCCATGACTAAGGATGTATGATTGATATGCTAAGGGTCTTGTTTGGGTCCCTTCGAGTTCCCATTCGCCATGTCACGTCTAGGCCCTAGGCTTGGCTCGTGACAAAAGTTTCTATAAATATATTTATCCATATTTTTTTAATTATTTTTATATTTACTTAAATATTTACAATAATAATTGTCAATTAAGATGCTTATCTTAGTTCTTAGTGATAGAACATATTGTCTCAAAAGATTTAATATACTAAATTATGAAATTAGTGTCAGATAATAATAATGACGACACCAATATGTATTTAGTATTTTATAACTTAAACTTAGTCTAAATGTATAAATTTTTAGTAGATTCAATTTCAAAGGTGTTATTGTTTTAATCAATATTTTTTATCATTTTTTTTAGTAGAGAAATTTTTTAAGCAGACCTAAAAGTATTAAGGCAAAAGCAAAGTTAAAACTGAAAAAAAATTGAGATGGTGAAAATGATATTACTCCAACCTTTATAAATTCATCTATTTTAACTTTCGAATTATTGTATTGATGTTATTGTTCGTCATTAATGTGTAATCTAAGTTTTCAAATTTGAATTTTTACCATATATATATATATATATATGGTAAAAATTAAAATTTGAATGTCTATTATATAAATTCCTTTAAGAGTTAGGAATCCTACTTGGAGATGAAGTCAGTTTTTTTCTCTATAAATAACAAAGTTTTCTTCATTGTAATAAACATCTGAATATTCTTCAAGAGGAATAAGAAGTCTTCTCTCTTCTCCCAATTTTATTCTTTGTATTATTTTATATATTTTCATAACATGTTGTTAGCACGAGACACTACCATCTTGAAGACCAGAGGTTAAATTTGAAGGTTAAGGTATTATTTGTTTTCATTCTTTTTAATATGACTAATTTCATGAAACTTGAGTTTGTTATCTTTCATAGTTTTGGCAAGAACTACATTTCACTGGTGTTGTATACTAACTATCTTGAAGACATCATTAACAATCAAACTAAAGCATCAAAATAAGACTGTACTAAGGCTATGATATTCTTGTGTCATCACCTTGATGAAATTTGAAAATTAAATATCTCACAGTCAAGGATCCACTTATTTTATGGAAAAGCCTAAAAGAAAGATATGACCACTTGAAGATGGTCATACATCCAAAAGCACGATATAATTGGATGCATTTGAGGCTAAAAAACTATAGGTCTATTCATGAGTATAGTTCTTCTATGTTCAGAATCACTTCTCGATTGAAACTACTGGAAAAATGATTAGTGATATTGATATGATGGAAAAGATGTTCTACACTTTTCATACCTCGAATGTGCTGCTACAACAATAATATCAAGAGAAAGGTTTCAAGAAGTATTATGAACTGATTTCTCATCTTATCGTGGACAAACAAAATAATGATTTACTGATAAAAAATCATGAGGATCAACCTACCAGATTTACACCACTTTTCTGAAGTGAATGGGGTGTATGCCAGCCAATGCTTGGTATGGAAAAGGTCGTGACTCTGGTCGTGGTCCTGGTCGTGATAATGACAAAGAACAAAATTCTTTTTTTGGTGTTAATCACTCACCAAAGAAAAACCACTACCAAAAGGGTGTTATCAATATAATGGATATGTAAGTGAGTGTCGTACTCCCAAATACTTGGCTGAGCTTTATCAAGCATCATTAAAGAAAAAAGAGAAAAATTTTGAAGTAAGTTTTATCTCTAAGAATCATTTGACATCACACAATTCGATGTAGCAGATTCTTTGCACACCCTAAAAGAAAGATATCATCACTTGATTGGTGATAGTTCTATGGCTAAATCACTTAATTGGTGATGGTACTATGGCTATGGAAGAGTGAATAGTTTTTAGTTGTATTACAGTAAAAAGGTAAGACATCAAGTGAAAGTTTTGAATGTTGTGATAATAAATATTAAATTCAATTCCCTTTGATTCATTATCTAAGATATTTTTATATTAGTAAGACATTGGGTTTAAGTCCTGATGCACTATATTAATGATATAATAATGACTAAATAAAATAATATGCTTTTGGTGAAAAGTCAAAAAATATATTCATTAAAATGGTCCATTCTCTAAAGTGAATATGGTTGTCGTGCAAAATGTTTGAGAGAAGACAAGTGATTGAATAATACACTTGAACATAGAATGAGGTACTAAACTATTATAAATTGATATGCTAAAATGATTATGTCCCATTCTTGAAGAATGAGAACTTTTTGATAAATGCTATAGACAGGTCCATTCTGTGAAGTAAATGTGATGGTATTCAATAAAACCTCTTAATATGAATGTAACGACCCCAAAAAATGCCCGAAAATGTGCATCAGAAGTGACCAAAATTGTAATTTTTATATATCTCAAAATTCGTACGCGATATCGAAAATTCAACTTCATATTCTTGTATAGAGGGTCAAATTGAGTGGAAAATGGGCCTAACCCCGATTTAAGAGCAACCGTATCAAAATTTAGAAATTGCAAGATGTGATTTACAAAGAGTTTTTCGCGCCCTTGGCACGACGCACCAAGGGCATGCCTCTGTGTATTTTTTGTCTAGTTTTGGATTTTGGTCCAAGACTTTTAAGACTTGGGCCTAAGTGTTCTCAAAAGTGAAAATAGCTATACTTAGCCATTTTTCACCCTCATATCATTCTAAACATGCCAAATATTTTACTCCTAAATTCAAGTCTCAAAACCCTCTCTAGATCTAAGGATTTCCTCTCAAGCTTCAAGTTTCCATCTCCAATCTTCATCAAGTTCATATCCAAAACTAAGGTATGTGGGTTTATTTTATAGGTTCCTTCCGCCCATGATACCCAAGCTTCCTTTACACTAACTTGCATGATTTAAAGTTGATTTACTCATGGGTCTTACTTATTATGAAATTCACTATATACTATGTTGGTGTTTATGAAATTATGATTGTTTTACCATGTTTTGGGCTATGAGTCTAAGATCTATTGTGATATTTGATAAAGGGCTTTAATATATATTGCTTGAGGGTGTTACTAAGTATCTATTGATGGTTTTACATTGCACTTTCCAGCATGATTCCACTCTTGAATTGTATGGTTTTTTACACTAGCAATACATACCCTCTTAGTGTTTGATAAAATATTTGGTTATGGGTTCTTAAGAAATTGAAGGTCCTATGCATGTCTTATGAATTGAATGACTTAATAATGATGAACGGATGAAGGAATGATGATGAAAAGGAATGTATGTATATGATGATGAAAGGAGTGTGCATGTATATGATACTATCTCTATAGTGTAGGAGGTGACCAAGCCTAGCTCGAGGGGTTGTAGGACTAGGTAACCTATTGAGGGGTTTGTACCTTGATCGCCTAATTTGGGGGGTGGTAGGCCCGGGTAACCTTGTTGGGGGTTTGTACCCATCAACCTTGTTGGGGGTTTGTAACCATTAACCTTGTTGGGGGTTTGTTCTCCATCAACCTCATGAAAGGGTTTGTACCTCATGGACCTATCCAAGGGGGTGGTAGGCCTTGTTTTGCACTAAGAATGGTCACTCGTTACACTTACTTTATGATTCATATAAGCATGATTTACTACGAGCATCTTCTATGCATGCCATATTGCTCTATGTACTCATTGCCTAGACTTATACATTTTGATTATGTTACCATCACTTATTGCATTGAGTCCTACATACATAGTATATTCAAACGTACTAACGCATACTCTATGCCTACATGATGTGACCATGTAGGAACCGGTGCACCACTTAATCATCCTCCTTCTCTACATGGCTTGTACAATTATCTCTCAAGCTTGTTGGTGAGTCTTCCATTTCAGGGACATTGCTTATGATCTCGTGTTTTGTACTAAGACTATTTTATCTTTATTCATGTATTAACTTTAAGGGTGAGCATGGTCGTTTGTCATGGCTCCCGCTCTTATCTTTGTAGTAGAGGTGTTGTTAGACATGTTATGTATCTATGCGATGAGCCTTGACTCTCTTATTTCTTGATGATATGATATGGAAGCTTACCCCTGGCCCTAATTCCTTTGTTTATGCTTATCTCTTATTGTAATTTTAATTACTTCCATGACCATAGATGTGTAATGATATGCTATGAGGGTTTTTCAGGGTTCTTTCGGGTTCCCCATTCGCCTGTCACGTCTAGGCCCTAGGTCCGAGGTGTGACAAAGATGGTATCAGAGCACTAGATTGTTAGATCCTTGGAGTCCAATACAACACATTGATTAGAGTCTTATTTATGGTTGTGTTGTGCACCACAACTATGAGTAGGAGACTACGAGATGTTTAGGAAATGTTTCCCTTCTTCATGTTCTAAGTCGTGCTATATAGTTGAAGTAAGTTTTTCTCCTAACAATTTTTTTTCCTATGCTAGATCATGCCTAACACAAGGGGAAGATGAGCTCGCACACCTGAGGATCAACCAACTAATGGAGAACTTAGGGATGCTCCCACTTTGCTTGCACAAGTGGTGGCTAATCAAGCCAACCAAGGGGCCTAAGCCCCTCATGCTCCTACACCAACATCTCAGATAAGAGATTTTATTAGGATGAATCGTCCGAAATTCCATGGGTCGAAGGTGAGTGAGGACCCTCAAAAGTTTATTGATGAGGTCTACATGGTTTTGCCTATCATGGGTGTGAGACTGCAGGATAAGGCAGAGTCGGTGGCCTACTAACTCAAAGGGCTAGTACAAATATGGTACAACCAATTAAAGGAGGAAAAGAAAGTCAACAATGTGGTTCTATGGAAAGAGTTCAAGGAGGCCTTTCTTAATCGGGTTATGTCTTCACTCAAGAAGTCCTTAACTTGAGGCAAAAAAGATGGTTAGAACTAGTGACATGGACTTGTCACATTTGATGACCTATACTGAACAAATTAAAGAAGGGAAATTGAGGAAGAGAAGGGGTCATGAGATGAGTGAAGAATGTCGGTCTGCTATGTTGATTAGTGACATGGACTTCTCCCATTTGATAACCTATGCGAACAAATGGAAGATGAGAAATTGAGGAAGAGAAGGGGTCATGAGGCCAAGAGGGCCTATTTTGAGGGTAAGTTCCAAAAGAGTGGCCGATTCCAATGAGGCCAAGGGTCTTCTCACGCATTTCAAAAAAGGGCTACAAATGATTTTCTGAGGGCCTAAAGTGGTAGGGGTATGGCTCCAATTGATGTGTGTCCGAAGTGTGGTAAGGGCTATGGTGGCCCATGCTTGAGGGATACCAGTGCTTGCTATGGTTATAGGGAAATAGGGCATAAGGCAATAGATTGCCCTTGAAATCGCAGCAAGGGTAAGGAGGTTCGACCTCAAGGTGCTAATGCTGTTCTTTTGGGAAGAGATGGCCGACAAGATGGTACCTTAAGGCACAACTGGTTGCTTTGTATAGAAGGTAAGAGGTTGATGAGGTCCCCGATGTTATTACCGATATGTTCAAAATCTTTGACTTTGATGTGTAAGCATTGATTGATTCGGGTGCTACACTATTTTTGTTAACTCTTTTGTTACCAAAAGGTTCCGTGTTGAGCCCGAATTATTGCATGAGTCATACGAGGTGTCTGCTCTTATTGGTGCATCTATTGTTACTAGAAAAGTCTATAAAAATTATCCTATTTCTATCTTGCATAAAATGTTGCCTTGTGATCTTGTTGAGTTGGACATGACTGATTTTGATGTCATTCTTAGGATGGATTGGTTGCATGTATACTATGCTTCTATTGATTGTAGAACCCATAGTGTCAAATTCCAATTCCCATATGAACCTGTCCTTGAGTAGGACAGTCATGATGTGGTGGCCAAGGGTAGGTTCATCTCTTACATTAAGTCCCGTAGGTTGATCTTTAAGTGGTTTCTTTACCATCTTATGAGGGTTAGGGATGTGAAGTCTAAAGTCCTTCCCATAGAGTCGTTTCCAGTTGTTAATGAGTTCCTTGAAGTCTTTCCAAATGACCTTTCCGGTGTTCGTCCCAAAAGGGAAATAGATTTTGGTATAAATCTCCTTCTCGATACTCAACTTATTTCTTTTCCCCCTTACTACATGTCCCCGACGGAGTTGAAGGAATAATCGAGGGATTTGTTGGAAAAGAAATTTATTAGGCCTAGCCAATCACCTTGGGGTGCACCGATGTTGTTTGTGAAAAAGAAGGATGGGTCCCTTAGTATGTGTATTGACTATCGGCAACTCAATGGGATCACCATTAAGAATAGGCATCCTCTTCCAAGGATTGATAATTTGTTTGACCAATTGCAAGGGGCTAGCCATTTCTCTAAGATTGATCTTCGATCCGGGTATCATCAAGTGAAGGTGAGGGAGTGTGATATTCCCAAGATGGCCTTTTGGACTAGATATATGCATTATGAGTTTGTTGTGATGTCTTTTGGGTTAACCAATGTACCAGCCCTCTTCATGGACCTTATGAATAGGGTCTTCAAACCCTACCTTTATTATTTTATTGTGGTATTTATTGATGGTATTTTGATCTATTCTCGTGGTGAGGAGGAGCATAGGGCTCATTTGAGGGTTGTGTTGCAAATATTGAGGGAAGAGAGGATATATGCTAAATATGAAAAGTGTAAATTTTGGTTAAATGAGGTTGCCTTCCTAGCAGTGCACTGCTTGATCATCCTCCTCCTACACGTGGCTAGTACAATTATCTCTCAAGCTTGTTGGTGAGACCAAAGATGTGACTTCCGTTAAGGTCCTTTGAAGGAATCAACAAGTCGAAAGTGCTACAATGTGATTAAAAATTGGCCTAGGTTGTTGACCCCATCGGACATTAGGAGTTTCTTGGGCTTAGCAGGGAATTATTGGAGATTCTTGAATGGGTTCTCTTCTATTGCTTCCCCTATGACAAAGTTAACTCAAAAGAAGGCCAAGTTTGTGTGGACCAATGAGTGTTTGAGGAGCTTCCAAACCTTGAAAGATAAGCTTGTGTTCGCTCCTATATTGTCACTACCGAATAGGATAGAGGGACTTGTTATGTATTGTGATGCTTCTAGAGTTGGATTAGGTTGTGTCCTAATGCAAAATGGTAAGGTCATAGCCTATGCATCTAGGCAACTCAAGGTGCATGAAAAAAACTACCCTACCTATGATCTTAAATTAGCCGCCGTGGTATTTGCATTAAATATTTGGTGCCATTACTTGTATGGGGGTGTATGTTGATGTGTTCACCGATCATAAGAGTCTCCAATATGTCTTCACTCAAGAAGTCCTTAACTTGAGGCAAAAAAGATGGTTAGAACTTCTTACGAACTATAATATGAGTGTGCATTATCATCTGGGAAAGGCTAATATGGTGGCGGAGGCTTTGAGTAGGGTGTCTATAGGTAGCCTAGCTCATGTTGATGGTGGTGATAGGGAGGTCCATCGTTTGGTTAGATTGGGAGTTAGGTTGGGGGAAGTGTATAATGGTGGTGGTGTTGTTGTTGATGTTTCTTAATCCTCATTAGTTGAGGAGGTGAAAGCTAAACAACATCTTGACCCCTCCTTGTTAGAATAGAAGGCCTTGGTGAAAGAGGGCAAAGTAGAGATTTTTTCCCAAGGGGGAGATAGTAGTATTAGAAACCAAGGTAGGTTGTGTGTGCCTTGTGTTGATAGCTTGATAGAAAAGATCATTGATGAGGCCCATAATTCTTTTTATTCTATTTACCCAGTTCTACTAAAATGAATAGAGATTTGAGGGAGGTAAGGGGGACATTGCCAAATTCATTTTTGGTTGTCATAGTTATCAACAAGTTAAAGGCGAACATCAAAGGCTGGGTGGCTTAACCCAAGATATAGAGATTCCTACTTGGAAGTGGGAGGTAATTAATATGGATTTTATGGTTGGGTTGCCCACGACTAGAAAAGGTTTTGACTCCATTTGGGTTGTAGTTGATAGGATGACAAAATTGTTCACTTTCTACCAGTTAAGACCACATATGGGGTTAAAGAGTATGCTAGGTTGTACATCCATGACTTGGTGAGATTGCATGGGGTTCCTTTATCTATTATATTGGATTGTGGAACTCAATTTACTTTACATTTTTAGAGATCTTTCCAAATGAGTCTTGGTACTAGAGTTAAGCTTTCTACGACCTTCCACCCTCAAATGAATGTCCAAGCCAAAAGGACCATCCAAACCCTTGAGGATATGCTTAGAACTTGTGTATTAGAGCTTAAAGGTAGTTAGGATGATCATCTCCCATTGATCGAGTTTTCCTACAACAATAACTATCATTCTAGCATCTATATGAGTCTATTTGAGGCTCTTTATGGTAGACGTTGTAGATCACCGGTTGGGTGGTTTGAGATTGTTAAGTGGCCTTTTTAGGACCATATCTAGGTATGGAAGCTCTTGATAAGATTAAGATGATTAGGGAAAAATTGAAGACGACCCAAAGTCGTCAAAAGTCTTATGCCGATGTGAGGAGAAGGGAGCTTGAATTCGAAGTTGATGAGTAGGTTTATTTGAAGGTGTCACCCATGAAGGGTGTGGCCCATTTTGGTAAGAAGGGAAATTTAAGCCCTAGATATGTGGGGCCTCATAGGGTGATGAGAAAGATCAGTAAGATGGCCTATAAGTTGGATTTGTGTAGAGAAATAAAGTTAGTTCATCCGGTCTTTCATGTGTTTATGTTGAGAAAGTGTGTGGGTAATCCCAATGCTATTATGGCTCTTGATATTGTGGGGGTAGTTGAAGAAAACTTAACTTATGAAGATGTTCCGGTTCAGATTTTGGATAGGCAGGTGAAAAGATTGAGGAACAAAGATGTGACTTCCGTTAAGGTCCTTTGAAGGAATCAACAAGTCGAAAGTGCTACATAGAAGGCCGAAGCGGACATACAAAAGTAATATCCTTACCTTTTTCACTCCACTTAAGTCCCCTATGTACTTTCAAGTCTAAGTTCAGCCCATAACATATGCATACATTAATGTTTAAATTGACAAGTTTATGATGATTTTACACTTATTATGAGATTTTTGAAATGATCGTTAAGTGCATTGTTGCATTCTTATGTGGGCTGAAATTATCGTGTTTGTGTCTCTCATAAACGTTTCTTTGATATTTAGGGACGAATTTTTCCACAGGGGAGATATTATAATGATCCCAAAAAGTGCCCGAAAATGTGGCTCGGAAGCTCCTGAAATCGTAATTTTCATATATCTGAAAATCCATGCATAATATCAAAAATTCAACTTCATATTCTTGTTCAGGGGTCAAATTTAGTGGAAGATGGATCTAATCCCGCTTTAAGAGCAACAATATCAAAATTTGGATGTCGCAAAATGCGATTTGCAGAAAGGTTTTTGCTCCCCTAGCGATCCTCTGTGTATTTTTTTGTTTAGCTTTAAGAGCAACAATATCAAAATTTGGATGTCGCAAAATGCGATTTGCAGAAAGGTTTTTGCTCCCCTAGCGAACCTCTGTGTATTTTTTTGTTTAGTTTTGGACTTCGGTCCAAGACTTTTAAGTCTTGGGCCTAAGTGTTCCCAAACGTGAAAATACCTATACTTGGCTATTTTTCAACCTCATATTATTCTAAACATTTCCTAATACTCATTAAAACACTTAGTCAAATATTTTACTCCTAAATTCAAGTCTCAAAACTCTCTCCGGATCTAAGGATTTCCTCTCAAGCTTCAAGTCTCCATCTCCAATCTTCATCAAGTTCATCTCCAAAGCTAAGATATATGGATTCCTTTCATGGGTTCCTTCTTCCTATGATACCCAAGCTTCTTTTACTCTAATTTTCATGATTTAAAGTTAATTTACTCATAGGTCATATTTATTATGAAATTTACTGCATACTAGGTTGGGGTTTATGAAATTGTGACTATTTTAGTATGTTTTGGGCTATGAATCTAAGATATGTTGTGAGATTTGATGAAGGAATTTGATGTATATTGCTTGAGGGTGTTGCCAAGTATCTATTGATGGTTTTACATAGAATTTTCTAGCATGCTTTCACTCTTAAATTGCATAGTTTTACGCTAGCACTACATACGCTCTAAGTATTTGATAAAATATTCGGTTATGATTTATTGAGGAATTGAAGGTTCTATACATGTCTTATGAATTGAATGACTTAATGATGATGAAATGATGATAAACAGATAAAGGAACGATAATGAAAAGGAATGTATATATATGATGATGAAAGGAGTGTATATGTTTATGATACTATCTCTATAGTGTAGGGGATGACTAAGCCTAGCTTAGGGGTTGTTTTTTTGGGTAACCTATTGAGGGGTTTGTACCTTGATCACCTAATTCGGGGGGTGGTAGGCCAAAGTAACCATGTTGGGGGGTTTGTACCCATCAACCTTGTTGGGGGGCTTGTACTCCATCAACCTTGTGGGGGGATTTGTACTCCATCAACCTCATGAAGGGGTTATACCTCATGCCCTATCCATGGGGGTAGTAGGCCTTAACTTGCACTAAGAATGGTCACTCGTTACACTTAATTTATGATCCATATAAGCATGATTTACTATGAGCATCTTCCATGCATGCCATATTGCTATATGTACCCATTGCCTATGCTTATGCATTTCGATTATGTTACCATCACTTGTTGCATTGCATTCTACATACTTAGTACATTCAAACGTACTAATAAATACTTTATTCCTACATGATGTCACTATATAGGAACCAGTGCACTGCTTGATCATCCTCCTCCTACACGTGGCTAGTACAATTATCTCTCAAGCTTGTTGGTGAGTCCTCTATTTCGGGGATGTTGCTTATGATATTTTGCTTTATACTAAGACTATCTTTCCTTTATTCATGTATTGACTATGAGGCTGAGCATGGTTATTTGTCATGGACCCCACTCTTATCTCTGTAGTAGAGGTGTTAGTGGACATATTATGTATCTATGTGATGAGCCTTGACTCTCTTGTTTCTTGATGATATGATATGGAAGTTAACCCTTAGCCCTAATTCCCTTTCTTATACTTTTCTCTTATTGTCATTTTAATTGCTTCTGCGACCAAGAATGTGTAATGATATACTATGAGGCTTGTTTAGTGTTCCTTCAGGTTCCCCATTCGCCAGTCACGTCTAGGCCCTAGGTCTAGGGCGTAACAATGAATTTGTACTTTATTATGATAGGATAATGACTCATTTTTAGAAAAATGATATAGTAATTGTGAAGAAATAAATATGAAACTTCTTGAAACGACCCCAAAAAGTGCCAAAAAATGTGCCTCGAAAGTGCCTAGAACTTCAATTTCCATATATCTCAAAATTCTTGCGTGATGTCAAAAATATTTCTTCATATTCTTGATCAGAGGATCAAATTGAGTGGGAAATAGGTCTAACCCCAATTTTAGAGAAATCATAGCGAATTTTGAAAATTTAAAGTTTGACGAAAACAGTGTTCATGCTTCCTTCCGCAATGCGCCTCAGTGTAATTTTGTGTCCAGTTTTTTAGCTCGGTCCAAGAATTTTGGGTCTTAGGCCTAAGCCCTCTTGCACCAAGGGTGCGCACTAGTGTTAATTTTGGCCTAGTTTTGACTTCGGTTCGAGACTTTTAAGTCTTGGGCCTAAGTGTTCCCAAACGTGAAAATACCTTCACTTAGCCATTTTTCACCCTCATATCATTCAAAACATTCCCTAATACTCATTCAAACACTTAGCTAAATATTTCACTCCTAAATTCAAGTCTCAAAAGTCATTTGGATCTTAAGGTTCACATTCAAGCTTTAAGTCTCCATCTACAATCTTCATCAATCTAGTCTCCTAAGCTAAGGTATGTGGGTTTCTTTCATGAGTTCCTTTCACCCATAATGCCCAAGCTTCCTTTTACTCAAAATTACATGATTTAAACTTGATTTACAAATGGGTCTTACTTATTATGAATTTCACTGCACACTATGTTGGATTTCTTAAAATGGTGGTTGTTTTAGCATGTTTTGAGCTATGAATCTAAGATCTATTATAAGATTTGATAAAGGGTTTTGATGTATATTGCTTGAGAGTGTTACCAAGTACCCATTGAAGGTTTTACATTGAATTTTCTAGCATGATTTCACTCTTGAATTTCATGGTTTTACACTAGTATTACACACCTGCCAAGTGTTTGATAAAATGTACAGTTATGATTTCTTGAGGAATTGAAGGTCCAATACATGTCTTATGTGTTGAATGACTATATGATGATGAAAGAAATGTATGTATATCATGATGAGGAGGAGGAGGAAAGGAATGTATGTATATAAAGATGAAAGGAGTGTATATATATGATATTATCTCTATAGTGTTGGGATGACCAAGCCTCACTCGGGAGGCTGTAGGCCCAGGTAGCCTTTTTGAGGAGTTTGTACCTCAATCGCCTCGCTCGGGAGGTGGCAGGACCATGCAAACTTGTTAGGGGGTTTGTACCTTGATAACCTTGTTGAGGGGTTTATACTCCATCAACTTTTTGGAGGGTTTGTACTCCATCAACCTTGTTAGGAGTTTGTATTCCATCAACCTTGTTGGGGGGGTTTGTACCTCATCAACCTCATAAAGGGGTTTGTACCTCATGTACCTCTCCAAGGAGGTGGTATGCCTTGGATTGCACTTATAGTGGTCACTCTCTACACTCGTATTATGTTCTGTATATAAGCATGATTTTACTTCAAACATCATTCATACATGCCATATTGCTATATGCTAATCATTGCTTATGCTTATGCATTTCGATCATGTTGCTTATCTTTTTTTGCATTGCATTTTGCTACATAGTACATTCAAACATATTAACACATACTCTATACCTACATGATGTCATCATGTAGGGACCAGAGCCACACTTGAGCATCCTCCTCCACGAGGATAGTACAATATCTCTCAAGCTTGTTGGTGAGTCCTTCATTCCGGGGATGATGTTTATGATCTTTTGGTATATTCTAAGACTATCTTTTTTTATGTATGTGTTTACCATGAGAGTGAGCCTGAATGCTTGTCTTTGCCCCCGCTCTTATCTTTATTGTAGAGGTGTTGTTGGACATGATATTATATATGATATGAGCCTTGACTCTCTTTTATTCTTGATCTTTACATTATGAAGGTTATCCCTTAACCCCTATTATCCTTATTTACTTTCTCTTGTCATTGTTGCTTTCTTTCGCCACCAAGGATGTATAATGATATGTTAAGAGGCTTTTTTGGGGCCTCTTCGGGTTCCCCATGCACCATGTCACGTCTAGGCAGTAGGCTTGGGTCGTGAAAAACTTGGTATCAGAGCACTAGGTTCTTAGGTTCTCAGCATCTAACACACCGCATTGATTAAAGTCCTATTCATGCTTATCAAGCGCACCACAACTATGAATAAAAGACTATGAGGTGTTCTAGAAAATATCACTTCTTTATGATCTATGTTATGCGATAGAGTTAGTCCCCTAGGGTTTATTGCTAATTCCTAACTATTACATTTTAAGATATTTCTCAAGCTACTCAGGACGGTGATGTAATTAATGCAGAGGTTTGCAATGCTCTATTGGTATTAGCCAATGCAGCGACCAAATTGACAACTCATCTCGATCAACAAGTGAATCCTCTTGAGATGAGAGGTAGTGAGGCTAAGAGGGCCCGTATTAAAGGAAAGTTCCAAAGTCCCAAAATTAGAGATGGTGTAGTACCTTGTGCAAGCCGTCCAAAGTATTATAGGTACCATGATGGCCCATGCTTGAGAGGTACCGACACTTGTTATGGTTATAGATATTTGGGTCATAAGGTAAAAGAATGCCCTCGTAAATGCAATAAGAGTAAAAAAGATGGTGATGGGATGAATCGTCCTAGATGCTCAAAATATGGAAGAAAACATGATGGTGCATGTGGGAGGAACATGGGTGCATGCTTTGAGTGTGGTGAGATAGGCCACAAAATTCTGGATTGCCCTTATGCTGAAGACAAGGGTAAAGGTGGTGATATTGATCTAAGAGCTCAAGGAGGGAATGAGGTATCTGATGTTATTGCCAGTATGTTGAAATTTCCTTTGACTTTGATGTGCTTACATTAATAGGTCCGACGTGACACTATTTTTTTTATTATTTCTTTTTGGTTGCTAGTGGGCTCCTTGTGTGTCCGAGTTTTTATGTGAACCTTTGGTGTCTACCTCTTTGTTGAGTATGTTATTACTAAGAATGTTCATAGGTGTTGTTCCATGTTTGTATTGCACTAGGTCTTACCATGTGACTTATTGGGTTCATTGTTGTGGATTGTGATGCCATACTTGGGATGAATTAGTTGCATAGATGTTGTGCCCCTTTGGTTGTGGGGCTCATGGAGTTAGAATCCTACTCCCTAATGAACCCATCCTTGAGTAGGAGGTTGTCAGGTGGTGGCAAAGGAGGTAGGTCCATCTTTTGTACTACGGTGTGCTTGATCTCTAAGGGTTACATTCTTTGTCTTGTGGGGATTAGGGGTGTTGAACCTAAGTTATGTCTATTCGCATTATTTTGGATGGTAGACGAGTTCTTGAATGCCCTTTCCAATATTACAGATTTGGGGTAGTATCTTTTGGTTTGGCTAGTGTGCTGAATGTTTATGATGACTTGGATGATGATAGGTTGGTTTGCCTTCGGAAGTGAGAGGGTGCATGTAAGTCTTTTGAGGGTAGTACTATAAAATTTAGGGGAGGAAGTTGTGTGCTAAGTAGGAATATTTGAGTTTGGCTACGTGAGGTGGCCTTCCTAGGTCTTATGGTGCCGGAGGATAGTATTGAGGCGGACCCTAGTAAGACAAAAGTGATTAGAGATTGGCCTAGACCTTTGAATCCATTGCATATTAAGGGCTTCTTGTGCTTAACAGGTTATTACTTGAGGTTGTGAATAGGTTTCTTTCTATTTCTTCTCCTATGGTTTAGTTGACCCCAAGTAAGGCTCATTTGAGTAGACCGATGAGGGTGAATAGAGTTTCTAAAACCTTGAAGGTTAAGCTTGTGTCCGCTCCTATCTTAGCTCTACCGGGAGGATTGGAAGGGGGTTGTTGAGTATTATGATGCTCCAAGGAATTGGTTTGGGTTGGAGGCCTTGGGGTGGTTTGGCTACTTGCATATCATGCTTCCAATGAGTGTAGGGCTCGTAAGGTTGTAATATAATAGTTACAGATGGATGATCATTTTGGTCAACTACTATGGGCTAAACGCTTCTCTAAGATTGATTTTGGTCTAGATTTGTGCCCAAGTGAGGACAAGGGTAGGTGAAATCCCTAGGTGTCCTATTGCACTAGGAGTGAGCATTTGAGTAGTGGTGGAGTTGGTTTGTTGACTTATGCACCGGCTATGTTTATGGGTTTCATGAATAGGGTCTTAGAACCCTACCTTGGCATGTTTGTAGTGGCCTTTAGTGGTGGAGTATTAAATTATTTAGTGTTTGTGGGTAGTGTTGCAAGTCTTAGGGGATGAGATGTTGTTTGCTAAATATGATAAGTGTGAATTGGGGATAAGAATAAGATGGTTAGAACTCCTTGAGGACTATGATATAAGTGTGAATAATGTTTCTGGTAAGGCTAATGTTATGGTCGTGCTCTTAGTAGGGTACCTATGGGTAGCCTAGCATATGTTGAGGATGGTGATAAAAAGATAGCTTGGGAGGTCCATCGGTTGGCTAGATTGGGAGTTAGGTTGGAAGAGGTTGGTAATGGTGGTGGTGTTATTGTTATTGATGGTTCTAAGTCTTTAATGGTTGATGAGGTAAAGGTAAAGCAAGATCTTGATTCCTCCTTGTTAGAATTGAAGGCCTTGGTGAAAGAGGGCAAGGTGGAGGTTTTCTCCCAAGGGGGAGATAGTGCCCTTAGGTACAAAGGTAGGTTATGTGTGCCTTGTGTTGATGGCTTGAGAGAAAGGATCATTGATGAGACCCATAATTCTTCTTATTTTATTCACCCTGGTTCTACCAAACGTATAGAGATTTGAGGGATGTGTATTGGTAGGGAGGCATGAAGAGGGACATTGCCAAATTGTTTCCTGTTGTCGTGGTTATCAATAAGTCAAAGCTGAACACCAAAGGCCGGGTGGCCTAGTACAATACCTAGAGATTCCTACTTGGAAGTGGGAGGAGATTAATATGGATTTTTTGGTTGGGTTGGCGAAGACTAGGAAGGGTTTTGATTTCGTTTGGGTTGTGATTGATAGGATGACATAATTGACTCATTTTTTACCGGTTAAGACCACATATGGTCCTGAAGATTATGCTAGATTTTATATTCATGAGTTAGTGAGATTACATGGGGTTCCCTTATCTATCATATCAGATCATGGTGCTCAATTCACTTCACATTTTAGGAGGTCCTTCCAAAGAGGTCTTGGTACAAGGGTTAAACTTAATACAACCTTTCACCCTCAATGGATGGCCAAGCCCAAAAAACTATCCAAACGCTTGAGGATATGCTTAGGGCTTGTATTATGGAGTTCAAGAGTAGTTGGGATGATCATCTTCCATTGATTGAGTTCGCCTATAACAATAGCTATCTTTCTAGCATTGGTATGGCTCCTTTTGTGGCTGTCTATGGTAGACGTTGTAGACCACCAGTTGGGCGGTTTGAAGTGGGAGAGATGGCTTTGTTGGGTTTGAATCTGGTTATGGATGCTATGAAGAGGGTAAGGTTAATTTAGGAAGGGTTGGAAACTATCCAAATTCGTTAAAAGTCCTGTGTCGAAGTGAGAAGAGGAGAGCTTGAATTCCTAGTCGGTGATTGAGCCTATTGGAGGTTTCACTCATGTAAGGTGTGGTTCACCCTGGTAAGAAGGGAATTGAATTCATGGTTTGTGAGTCTTCATAGGGTGTTAGGGAAGATTAGTGAGGTTGCATATGAACGGGAAGTGCCTTTGGATAAGGATATGGTTCGTTCGGGTCTTCATGTTTCTAGGATTGAGGAAGAGTGTTGGTGATTCAAGTGTTAAAGGACTCTTAGGGTTGTGGTCGTTGTGGAGGATGAGTTGAATTATGAGGAGATTATGTGGAGAAGTGGGGTGGATATGAGTAAAGGTTGATTTGTGAGGGTGTAGTGTTTGTCAAGGCCCATTAGAAGGATCATCAAGTCAAGAGTGTCTTTTGAGAAGTCGGAGCAGGCATGGAAGGCGATATCCATATCTCTTTCATTACATTCAAGCTTATGATAACATGTCAAGTCCTTATATCCTTGTGTTTCAGCCCCTAAGTCATTTGCATGCATTCATGTTTATATTGAAAAAGTTCATGATGATTTTACACTTATGTTAAGATTTTGAAAAGGGTGTTTTAAGTGTGTTGTTGCATTCTTGGTGGCGCTAATCTCTTTATGATTACTTTTATCTTGTATGTTTCTTTAACATTCAAGGAAGAATGTTCCCAAGGGGGAGATTTTAAAACGACCTCAAAAAGTGCCCAAAAATGTGCCTCGAAAGTGCCTGAAATCGTAATTTCCATATATCTCAAAATCTGTGGATGATATCGAAAATCCAACTTCATATTCTTGATCAGGGGGTCAAATTGAATGGAAAATGGGTCTAATCCCAATTTTAGAGCAACCATAGCGAATTTTAAAATTTCAAAGTTTGATGAAAATAGTGTTTAGGCGCATTCCTTCCGCGACACGCCTCAGTGTAATTCTATGTCCAATTTTTGAGTTC
>DF364355.1:45587-67396 GCA_000787875.1 Solanum virginianum | reverse complement strand
CTGATCTCAAATTCACAAATAGAGCATGGAAAGACGTGTTATGTGCACATCTCTATTCTAGGGATATTTCGATAATTTTACGATGTGTTACATCATCTCCCCCTTGGGATCATTCTTCCTTGAATGATGAGCAAAGGTGGATATCAAGGCACGAATAGACTCAAACTCATGTCAACATTCATATCTATCAATCAAACTCTCGACTCTTTCTCAATCATCAATCAACTCTTTTCAGACTCAAGAATAGACAATCAACTCAAGAAAAGACAATTATTTATTTAAGGGTAAGAAAATTACCTTCAACATTCTCATCATTTGGCACTAATAGGTGCAGATATTTTATTTTTATCTCTTCCTCAGCTTTCATGTGGCTTCCTCATTAAATTGATTCCTCCACGGGACTTGGATTGAGTCTATCTCTTTGGTTCTCAATTTGTGAATTTGACGATCAAGGATTAGGATTGAAAGTTCTTCATAGGTCAAGCTATCCTTCACTCCAATACTTTCCACAAGGATCACCAAGTTAGGATCTCCAAAACATTTCTTCAACATTGACACGTGGAATATTGGATTGATTCCATCTAACTTGGAAGGCAACTCTAGTACATAAGCAACCTTCCCAATCCTCTTCATAATCTGATAAGGCCCAATATAGTGTGGACTCAATTTACCCTTCTTCCCAAATCTTAGACACCTTTCATAGGTGAAACTTTCAACTATACCCAATTATTTACCTCGAACTCTAAATCTCTCCTCCTCACATTGGCATATGATTTCTGGTGACTTTGTATAGTCTTCAAACTCTCTTTAATGACCTCGACCTTCTCTATTGATTGATGGACAAGATCAATCCCAATCAACTCCGCTTCTCCAACCTTAAACCACTCAATCGATTATCTACATCTCCTCCCATATAAGGCTTCATAGGGAGTTATTTGAATTCTTGCATGATAACTGTTGTTATATGAAAATTCAATCAATGGTAGGTGATCATCCCAATTTCCCTTGAAATCAAGAACATAGGCTCTCGACATATCTTCCAACGTCTAAATTGTACACTCTGCGTGACTATATGTTTGTGGATGAAAGGTTGTGCTCAAATTCACTTTGGTACCCAATCCTTTCTAGAACGATCTAAAAAATTGGGAGGTGAATTGAGTTCTTCTATTCGAGATAATGAACAAGGAAACTCCACGCAACCTCACAGTCTCTTAGATGTACAACTTGGTGTACTCCTCCGCAGTGTTAGTTTCTTAACTACTAAGAAATGAGCCAATTTGGTCATCCTATCTATAATTACCTAAATCGAATCATATTGGTTTTGAGACCTCAGTAGACCAGTACTAAAGTCTATATTGATCATCTCCCACTTCCATTCTGGAATCTCAAATTTCTGAGCCAATCCACATGGCCTTTGATTCTCAACTTTCACTTACTGACAATTAGGGCACTTTGAAACAAACTCAACAATATCCCTCTTCATTCCACTCCACCAATATACCTCTCTCAAGTCATGGTACATCTTGGTAGAGTCAAGATGAATGAAATATCTAGTGTTGTGAGCTCCAGCCATGATTCTATCTCGAATACCATCAATGTTGGGGACACACAAACTACTCTGGTATCTCAACACCCCATCTCTCTCTTTAGATAAGACCATCACTTTCTGTTAGTCGACAACCTCCTTGAATTGGAATATGATAGGATCTCGATCTTGATTTTCTTTCATCTCTGCCACCAAAGATAAAGCAGACCCATTCTGAACATTAACTCCTCCCTCATCATTCTCCTCAAGTTGAACTCCCTATCGAGCCAATCGATGCACTTCTTTTGTTAAGTCCTTCTTTCCTCCCTGAATATGGTTTGTGCTACCTATTGACAACCTGCTAAAAGCATCATCAATAGCATTAGCCTTACTTGGATGGTAAAGAATGCTCATATCATAATCCTTGAGCAACTCCAACCATCTTCTCTGTTGTAGGTTGAGCTCTTTCTGACTGAAGACATATTGCTTTCTGACTGAAGACATACTGCAAGCTCTTATGGTCAGTGAACACATCCAGATGCACTCCATACAAATAGTGGTGCCAGATTTTAAGTGCAAACACCAGTACTACTGACTCAAGATCATGGGTCGAATAGTTCCACTCATGGATCTTAAATTATCTAGAAGCATAGGCTATCACCTTCCCTCTCTGCATCAGCATGTATCTCAATACAACTCTTGAAGTATCACAATAGATCACAAAGTCCTCTGTTCCCTCGGGTAAGGTTAGACTGGTGCAATAATCAGTCTAGTCTTCAACTCTTGGAATTTGCTGGACCATTAAAACTTGACCTTTTTCTGAGTAATTTAGTCAATGGTGCAGATAGGAAGAAAATCCCTCAACAAATCTACAATAGTAGCCTGCCAACCCCAAGAAACCTCTTATATCGGTTGGAGAGGTCGGTCTAGGCTAGCTCTTACCACTTCAATCTTCTGAGTATCTATTTGAATACCATCACCGGAGACAATATGGCCTAGGAAAGCCACTGACTTAAGCCAGAATTCACATTTTGAGAATGTTGTATAAAACTCATGGTCCTTAAGTATTTAGAGGACAATTCTGAGATGATTTGTATGCTCTTCTTCATCTCTCGAATACACTAAAATGTCATCGATGAACACAATCACAAACATATCAAGGTACTATCTGAACACCCTATTCATCAAATACATGAAGGTTGTAGGTGCATTCATCAACCCAAAAGACATAACCCAGAACTCAAAATGGCCATATCTTGTTCTAAAGGTTGTCTTTGGAATATCACATTCCCTCACTTTCAACTAATGGTAGCCAGATCTGAGGTCTATCTTTGAGCAACAAGAGGCACCCTAAAGTTGGCCAAATAAATCATCTCTCTATGGGAGAGGATACTTATTCTTTATTGGTGACCTTGTTCAGTTGCCTATAATCAATACACATTTTGAGAGACCCATCTTTCTTTCGCATGAATAGCACAGGGCACCCCAAGAAGAAACACTCGCCCTTATGAAGCCCTTCTCTAACAAATCTTTCAATTCTTCTTTCAACTCAGTGAGGGTCATCCTATAAGGTGGAACTGAGATAGGATAGGTGTAGGATAGGTATCAGGAAGAACATCAATCCCAAAGTCAATCTCTCTATCAGGAGGAACTCCGAGCAAATCCCCGGGAAACACTTCTGGAAACTCATTCACAATCGATACTGACTCAAGAGTAGGAGACTCAACATTATCAGATTTAACTCTAACAAGGCGGTAGATATAACCCTTCGCAATCATTTTTTAGGCTCTAAAATATGAGATAAACTTTCCTTTAGATGCTACGAAATCACTCTTCCACTCTAAAATCAGTTCATTCGAGAGTTGGAACTTAACGGTTCGGGCTTTACAATCAGCGGAGGCATAACAGGCGTAGACCCAATCAATGCCAAGGATCAAATCAAAATCAGTCATATCTAACTCAATCAGATCAATGATAGTATCCCCATGATGGATCGACACTACATAAGCTCTATAGACTCTCTCAGATTGAATAGACTTACCCACTAGAGTAGTAATATCAAAGGGTTCAAGAAAACTCTTAGGGTTCTATCAAATCTACTGGCCACATAAGAAATTAAAAAAAGATAATGTGGCACCAAGATCTATCAACATATAACAATTAATAGAAAAGACTCGAATCATACTCGTCATAACATCTGGGGAGTTCGCCTAATCATGTTGACTACCCATGGCATACAAACAGTTTATGCCCCAGTTTGTGCCTGACGTAGTACCTCTCTGATTTCCTTTAGCTGGTGGGGCTGGTGCAGTAGATTGAGCCCGGTCAGCCCACTTTGGACAATCTCTCCATACTTGTAGCATACATCACTGCCCTCACGGCATCTGCCCAAGTGCAATTTACCACACTTGCCACATGCTGGCTTACTCAGTAAACCTTGAGCCATACTAGCTTGTGATTGAGATCCATGGGCTCCTACATTCTAGGACCTCTGATCATTTCTGACTCTAGGTGCAGGTGCACTAGTAGATAATGGTATTGGAAATTGGTTTCCATTCTCTTTTTTCCAACCTCATGGTTGGATGTTTTTGCTTTCTTATTTCTTAACTCCGCTTTATCATGTTGTCTCTCCTTATCAACTTGTTGCACAAAGGTTATCAATTTCCCAATATCTATGTCAGTCACGACCATTGATCCTCTCTCATCTCTCTTCGGCCTTCTATTTAATGCATCAACATATATCCCATCCTCCCCCTCATATCAACAACCATATCCAGAGTATATCAAGAAAATTGAGTAAGCTTCAGCCCATACTATTACACAGTCATAGAGCTTTGCTTTAAGTTTAAGAAATCTCTTACCTTAGACTTTCTTTGCTCCCTTGGGAAGAAACGCCCAAATGCATAGTCATAGAACTTTGTTTCAAGTTCAAAAACTCTTTTACCTTTGCCTCTTTTTGCTCCCTTGGGAAGAAGCACCCTAAGAAAGCTTCCTCGAATATAGCCCAAGTCAGCATGGGGGCATCCTCTCCTCTACCCTTCTTCCACTGGTCGAACCACTGTCTAGCCACACCATTTAGTTGATAAGCAGCTAGTTCCTCTCTATCAGCATCAGCCACATGCATCACTTAAAATACTTTCTGAAACTCCTTAACCTAGTTCTCAATATCCTCAGTGGATGTAGAGCCTATGAACTCAGGCGTATTCATCCTCAAGAATTTTCAGAATCTAGAAGTGTCATAGGCATCCTGTTAATCCGCTCCTTGTCTCATAGCAGGTGCTGTGACAACCTAGGCTAGAGTTTGAATAGCTTGGTGAAGTTCCACATTAGAGACCTCATCTTGCAGGGGTTGCACAACAGGAATAGCTGGTCCTACGGGCTCCTCATGTCCTTGAGGCTCAGGTGGGTTAATATGCTATCTAGCGGGGCATCCTCTACCTCTGATAGCTCTACTAGGAGGCATAATCACAATTCTGCAATGCGCAAAGAATGAATAAACTTTCATAGAGCATAACTCTATAGCACAATTTAGAACATGAAAGAAGTGAAACAATTTCAAATGTCTTATAGCCTCCTGCTTATCAAGTGTGGTCGACAACACACCCATAAACAAGACTCTACTAGACAAGGCCTCATAGACTCCTTAGGACACTTGATCTCGTGCTCTGATACCAAGTTTGTCACACCTCAAGAGGGTCCTAAGACATGGTCGGCACCTAGAGGCTATTGTACACTTGAACTCGTGCTCTGATACCAAGTTTGTCACGCTCCGAGAGGTTACCCTAGACGTTACCGGCACTCAAAGACTATTGTTAGTCCCCTAGCGAACCACTTGGCCTCATCACAATCATTCAATCAATAAACTCTACTAATCAGCAGAAGACATAAAAAATGTAAATGGTCATATCTATCTAATCTCAAATAATAATAATAATAATAAATGAAAGGCTTGTAGAAAGAACTAGCTCACAATCTTACCAATCACATTCGACTCTAGTCCGTGAAGCCTCTATCACTATCAGGTGGTGCCAATGATAGATCCATGACCACCTCAATCAAAATAAAGCTAAGCAAATCCAACTCTAAAGCAAGATGAAAATAAAAGTAACGAATCCTCCAAAGTAGGGAAGGCTCACCAATCAGCTGAACGTCTAAGATCCTCAATGATATGCCTTTTGATGATCTCTAATCTCTGTATATGCATCATAAAATGATATAGCGTCGAATGACATCAGTACATGGAATGTACAGTATGTAAAATAGCTGAATAAAACCAAAAAAGGTCAAACAATATGAAACATCAATCAACATCAATGATAATAACAATCAACATGTCAAATGTCTATCTAAAGCAATAATAAAAAATAGACAAGTGACCCATCAACCCATCAAACCTCATCAATCAAATCAGCCTATCAAACCTTATCAATCAAATCAGACTTATCTCAGAGGGACTCATCTCAACTCAGAGTACTCAATTTGGGAACTTTCTGAGAGTTTCTTTTATTCGACAATAATCACTTATAAGCTAGTGATTGTACAATAATCTCGATGATGTTGTCATAGCCATTCCATACTTGCCAAGTAGGAAACGAATCGAAACCATAATGGACAAGTCTAAAATGGAGACGACAATCTACAAGTCCTCTAATGTTTCAGGAACTTCTAATCAGAGGGAACCTCAACATAAAGTAATATGATGGTCCTAATCCTCACCTATGCTTCACTACATAGTTTGACAAGTGCGAGTTAGAATAACTCTTACTCTTTTGGTGCTCAATACTCCTCGCAAGACTCAATGCTCATAAGATAATCCGTCCCAATCAAATTATCTCAATCAGCCTCATAGAGGCGCTCATTATTCAATCAGTCCAATAGAGACTTCAATCATACTATTAGTTCAACTCTCAATTATTAGCTTAAGGCGTAGAACGATCATTAGGGAACAATCGAATAAACAATTCATTAGAGTTTATTTGGGAAGACTCATGGACCATCAAATACTGTCAATCTATCATCATTCTCACATTCACGGTCACAATCTCTATTAACATTCTCAATTAAGGCTCTAGACTCAACCCTATCTTCATTCATGCATGCTTTCAAAATTATCATTTAGGGTTATGCAATATCTCATGAAAAATATTCAATTCAAGAAAAAGAAAGATAAGTTTATGATGCTCATCAACATAAGATAATACATATAATTAGCATAATGTTTCAGAAAAAAAACAATCAAGAAATCATGTATGTAGACTCATGAACTTTCAACTCTTCTATGACCATCTATGGAGCACATGAGAGAACAATCTTGTGCTTTTAGTTTAGTCTTACATACCTGGGATGAAGCTTTACCAATCAACCTTCAAGAATTTTCTTGAATTCGTCAGTCTTAGTCCCTCCTCTTTCCTTTCAAGCCCTAGTGTTTTAATTACTTAGAAAAGGACTTAGAATGGGGTTTTAGACCCTATTTACGCATCAAAATGACCTAATTTGATTGTGTTTTGAGTTTAAGAGGGGTTGAAAATTGATTGGGATGTCCCTCAAATTAAAAAAAAACTTCACACAGAAAATGCTTAGTCCGCATTGCGGACTGGGCATGCACATGTACAATTTATTTCAAAAATTTTTCGAATGAATTTTTTAATTTTCGTCAAAAAAATCAAAAAAATATAAGGCCTATTCGCATCCCAGGCGTGTGTCACCTTAGGTGCACACAGCCACTGGAAATCTTTTTGGATCAAAAAATTATTTTGAGATCCGATTGTTCTAAAATTTGATTGAGATCATTTTCCCACTCAATTTTCTATGTAGATTGTATATCCGGTCTCGAATTCGCAAATAGAGCATGGAAAGATACGTTATGCGCACATCTATATTTTAGGAGTATTTTTGTAATTTTATCGAGTATTACACTATGCTAATCTTGTTGCCATTTAGATTGTATTGTTTAGGCTAACTTGCCTCGTGGGTTAAATGCAAGTGTCATCACACAATTTCAAATCGTGACAACATCACACTTGTAATTACACCATAATTAAATTGTGGTAAACGAATAGGTCAAAGTAATTAATAGATTGTGTAATTTATTAGGTTGGTAATTACTACTCTAGTAATTGTACTAATTTCAATTATCAAATGACTTTTAAAACATACTCAAAATAAATATTAGGAATTCATGCATAATTATTCTGAGTGTTAACTTCTTTTTCTTTTAAACCTAACACATGTCAGTATTAGCACAGATTGAATATTTATACTTTTTTATCTCAATTTATATGACATAAATATAATTTAGAGAATTAATTAAAATTTAATATAATTTTAAGATTACTTTAGTTATTAAATGTTATAATTTATAGTATGTTTATATAATTTTTAAATAATATGTGTTACTTTTCTTGTCTCAATTGAACTTTATATGTCTTTTAATTATTTTAAATTCTTAATTTTTGTGATTCATAGTATTGTTTTACGTAATTTTGAAGTAATTTCTATCACTTCCTTTATTCCTATATGTAGCACATATAAACTTTCAAGAGTCAATTAAATGTTAATTATTGATATTTACAATAATACTTTTTACGCAGTTTTCATATTAAATAATAACATGTTACTTCTTTTGTCCTATTTTATGTGACACTTATAGATCAATTTCAAGAATCAATCGTATATATATATATATATATATATATATATATATATATATATATATATATATCGACAGAAAGACTTGCCAATAGGAAAGTCTTTCCGCTGCTTCTAACAACAGAATATATAACTTTTGCTTTCTAACATATATTTTCGCCTACATTTATTAGTGTTTCTTGAAAATCTTCTATTAATTGTGAATTTTGTGTTTGACTATTATTTCTCTTTGGACACACATTTGCCAAATGCTTTATGCTACCATAAGTAAAACATTCTAACTTATTTTTATAGTTTCAATCAATTCTACTTTTTATAACATGTTTATTTCTATCTAGATATGATTTTCTAGCTGATGGCTTCCTTAAGTAATACCTTCTTCTACTATACGTATTCACATAATGTGGCCTATTTCTTTTATAACATCTTTTCTAATTTTGATCTTTATCATAGCTTTGAGTAATATATATATATATATATATATATATATATATATATTATATTTTTACAGAAACTCATCTCATTTTGCTTTAATTATTTTTGAATTTGTATATTTGTACATTTTTCGATTAATATTTCCATTACATGCTGCACCTATGTCCTATTGACCATCTAGCATTTGGATTTTGGATCACTCTTTCTCTTTTATACCATCTTTCTTCTATTTCTCGTCCCAAAGCTCCTGATAATATATTAAATAGCTTCTTTCCTAATTCTTCATCAAACAAATTTTCGCTAATTGTACAATAATCTTTTGGGGAAGTCTTTATATATAGATAGATTTTAAATTGTCAATTATCATGGTTTCTAGTTTTTTTTTATGCGGTTCTTATATGTTTATCCTTTTATCTCATTTTATGTGATACCGATAGATTAATTTCAAGAATCAATCAAATTTCTTTTATATATATTTTAAAATATTTTAAGTTGTCAATTATCATGATGTATAGTATCTTTCATGGAATTTTTAAATATATTTTTAAAAAATTTTAAAAAATTAGATAAATAAGTTATAGGGTGTGTTTGGTATGGAGGAAAATATTTTTTCATGGAAAATGTTTTCCTGGAAAATGTTTTTCAGAAAAATGAGTTGATTTCTAACTCATTTTCTCATGTTTGGTTCGTTAGTGGACAATATTTTTCGAAAAATATTTTTTATTGTTTGGTTAATGAATAAAAATATTTTTTTATTAAAAAACTTCTATTTTTAGCTAGAGAGTAGATAACAATTTGTAGAAAAATAATTTTTGACATGAAAATATTTTCATAATTTAAAGTATTTTTTAAAATAAATATTTAAATTCTTTTTTGGAGGATGAGCGTGGGCGGCTGGGGGGTGGGATGGGTGTTGACATCGAATTTTTCTCGTCCACATCACAAAATACCCTGTTTATTTTAATCTTAAATTTGACAAATTTTTTCTAAAAAAATGAAAAATATTTTAATCCAGGTGCGTGTTCCCACGGGCCCCCAATTCTCTTTAATCTTTCCCTTTCACACATCAAAACCCTTCCCCCCAACCCCAGTTCTTCTTCTTCGAAGTTCTTCTTCTTCCTCTTGAAGAAGAAGAAGAACCAACAAACACTGGCCAAAACCAGGTGAAGCCAGCAACCACTTTCGCGCGTCGACCCTCACCCTCACTCGCGCACACCTTTCTCTTTTCTTAACCCACTCGGGGGAGGGGGAGGGGGGAGGAGGAGAATTGGGTGAGTCGGAATAGAAATAGGTGAAAAAAAATTCAAAATGTAAATTTTTTTCAAAAATAAATTTTTAATCTTGTTTTATTTAAAAAAAATTTGGGGAGGGAGATCATAATATGGATGGGATAAAAGAATCAATTTGAAAATTTGATAAGAGTTTTGAAAAATGTTTTTTCACTTTTGGAAGGAAGTCATTTTTCTTAAATTTGAAGAAAATAAGTTGATTTGAAAAATATTTTCCAAAATATTTAAGTTAACCAAACATGAGAAAAACATTTTCTCAAAAATATTTTCCTCCATGCCAAACACACTCATAATAAAATTACAAATATACCTTTAAACTGCTCTAACAAGCATTTAAACCTAGTGCCTGCTTGAACAACTTTAGCTGCCTCTTACTATTTAAGAGAAAATAGTTTGATCAAATAATTTTGTTTCTTTTATTAAATAACGTTCCATTATAACATTTTACGTACTGTTCTAACCAATTTCTATAAGATTAGTATTTTTCTTTAAAGTATTCAATTTAAAATTATAGGTTGTACTCTTAATTAGCTGGTAGCAACATCAACCTAGCCATTTGAAACGTCATAAACAAAATAAAAGTAAAATAAATTAAACAAGGAATTTATAGTAAATAATAAATAACTAAGCATAGATTCTACAAATACAATGACGTAACGTAGCCTTTTGACAGCCCGATTCGTGTTATATATTTTTATTTGAACATTCAAAAACGAAAAGTGAGGCTTGCTTTAGTGGTTAAGCACCTTTACTATTAACTTCGACTCAAGTTAGATGGTAAAAGGAAACACACTCTTAATTTCCTAAACTCAAAACCTTAATAGGTATATCCCAATAGCTACATTGTGATTGGAATAGCAAGCAGAAGTTGGAATTTTGCCAATGTAATGCCGAATTTTTCCTCCATCGCTAAATCTTTAGGTGCAATTCCACCATGTAGCTTCCAATTAAATGTATTAAGCAATGAACCTAGTGTGACTGGAATCATCCTGATAGCCAAAGACAATCTAGGGCAAATTCTTCGACGAGCACCAAATAGGATGAGCTCAAAATCTCGACCTCTAACATCTATTTCTGACTCCCAAAACCTCTCTGGATTGAAGTCCAAAGGGTTCTCCCATATACCAGAGTCACGTCCAATTGCCCATACATTCACTAGAACTTGCGAGCCTTTTTGAACAGTATAGCCAGAAAGCTCAACATCTTCCTCCACTTTGCTTGGAATTAAGAAAGAAACTGGCGGGTGTATTCGTAAGGTTTCTTTCACGATGCATCGCAAGTAAGGTAGCTGTGCAACATCATCTTTGTCTACTAGTTTGCCTCTGCCAATTACTTGTGCAAGTTCTTGTTGTGCTTTCTCCAAAGTATGTGGATTCTTGAGTAGTTCAGCCATTGCCCACTCCAATGAGTTTGATGTAGTATCCGTCCCTGCTGCAAACAAGTCCTGCAGAACTTACTAATTTAAGATCCTACAACATAGATGCCATAATTCAGTACAATGTTCCATCCTATGTTGCTGCCAATTGGACACATTGAAATGTTATTGTAGCAAATCAGAGTTGATAAGGTAATAGCTACCTAGAATAACACTAAATATTCATCATCATTTGTAGCTGTCAGTCAATATTTTTGCGAATAAATAAAAGTAGTGAACAGATAATTATAAATTGATGGAGAAGGTGTAGGGAATAAATTCACCAGACACAGACGCTCAATATGATTCCTGTCGATTTCTTCAGGGCAAATATCGAGAAGGGCATCTAACACATCAACATTTGCACGATTTCCCATTTCCCTTTCATTTAGCCGCTGATCGATCAAACCACCAATATGTTGAAGAACCTTAGTAAAATGATTCGTCATGCGCCTCCTTATACTCTGTGGATCAATTTTCTGAAGGAAGAGAAAATAGTCGACCAAATTGGGTTTACCAGCCTCAACCATGATGTTCCAGACTAATTCCCTGAATTCCTTATCAGAATCAGAGAATGGATCAGTTAAATCTTTAGAGAAAATGGTGTTGGACAACAAATTTAAGGTGGTTCTAAAAGCTGCTCTGGCAATATCCACTGGTTCACAATTTTGCCCACTCTTGTGACAATAGTCAATCAGCTACTGGACCTTTACAGACCTTAGATGCTTATTAGCGTACAGCTTGTTGCCAGAGAAGATGTGAGAGTTCAACACCTTTCGAAGCGTTCTCCACTGTGATTTGTTGACAGGTAGCCACACAATAGAGAAATCAGATTGATTGCAGGCACAAAGTGCGTCTGGAGCAAACCTATTGGAAAAGGCTAAATCTTGCTTTTGCATAACTTGTTTAGCCAAGACAGATGAAGAAATGACCACTGTGTTTATTTGGCCAAATTTCAGATGCATAATTGGACCATATTTTTTTGCAAGTTGAGCAAGTGATATGTGAGGTTTGTCACCAAGCAAGTGAAGATCTCCAATAATAGGAAAAGGAAATGGACCTGGTGCAAGTCTTTTGGTTTTTCTTAGTGAAATGAAAACTCCACGAACCAAAAAACAGGCGAATAACAATCCTAACAGAATGTTCACGTACTCCGTTTTTCTTTCTCTTCCTATAATTTCTTGGCTTAATTAAGCTGCTTCATATATATTGCTCTATAATGAAGTGATAGTAATGAGCAAGGTTTTCCTTTTTTTTTTTTTTAAATCTTTATATTACTTCGTCTGTATCATTTTATGTGACACCCTTTATTTTTTGATACATTCTAAAAAGAATCACCTTACTCTAATTAGAAACAATTTTCCTTTAAAATTTTCATTTTACCTTTAATGAAATGATTCTCAATACACAAATATTTAAGAATGATTTTAGAACACAAATTTTAAAAATCTTTTTTTCTTAAACATCATGTCAAATCAAAGAATGTCAATGGGACGAAAGGAGTAATAAAAATATCGATCTACGTGTTTCTTGCATGTGCACTTCACTTTTTCAATTAGGAGTAGTATATTTATGAATTATTAACGCAACTGGGGTCAGACACCACTGCCTCAATGGAATTTTATATTTTATATTAGATATATAAAATATAAACGTGTATTTGCAGCCTTGAGTATACATAAATAGACACTTAAATTTATTTAAAGTTGAATAAGTAGATATATACATCTTATGTGATATGTACAAATAAGTTTGAATATATCTCATGCGCATTGCCATATAAAAAATTAGTGTCTACTTGTTTAACTTTATACAAGTTTAAGTGTCACATTCAAAGTTAGAAGCCATAGATGTTAGATTATGCCAAATTAAATGACACATATATTTGTTGTATGTTTATATATGTATGTCTATTCTATATCTATATTTATATTTATTATAAACTCATGAATATAAATGTTGGTTGATCAAAATATTCTCTAAATGTTGAACGACTTTTATACCCTTTATAAATTATGTTAAATAAGGATAATATTGTAATAATCCAAATATATCGTTAGAGTTCTAGAATATATATAGACAGGTAATTACATTGTCGACAGGTAATTACATGGTGAACAAGTAATTAGGTGTAATTGATTGGATGTAATTACACTTTTCAATTCAGAGGGAGAGATTGTTTATTGCAGGTAATTACATGGTGTAATTACATGCTGGTTACTTTTTAATTTCTTTCTTTTATTTTTAATTTAATTTCTATTTATTTTGATTATTTTAAATTCTTTTTATTTTTAAATTTTTATTTTAATTTATTTTAATTTTGATTATTTTAATTTTTTTTATTTTTATTATTCTAATTTTTTCTAAAACTATATTTTATTTTATAATATTTATTTTTTTATTTTTTTATTCTTAATCTTTCTCATGTGATTCCATACAATTTTTCACATTATCTTTTTTTTTATTCTATGTTTTATTTTGTTTTTCATTAGCATGATTTTACTAGCGTTCTAATATTTAAATTAAAGTTACATTCATTGTTGGATAAAGTTATAAATACACATATTTTTTTCTTTTAAATCATATTCATGTATGTTATATTGAAATTTGGCACAAGAGTTTTATGTTAATTTGTTTGTTTTGAATTTAAAACTTATGTTATATTAAGTTTCATTTGTTTTTGTAGTGTTGACTTGATATTTCACATTACAAGCCCTTTTTTTTTTAATTATATTAGATAGATTATTTTTTTTAATCAAATATTTTTAACAATTTTACTATGACATTATATTTATAATATTTAATATTTTTGTCAAATATTTCATGATGTTCACATAAAACTTATATTTTTAGTTTTTATAATTAATTTAATTAAAATATAAAAATTTTAAAAATATAATTGATTTTTTTTATAATATTAATCAAGAATATATATTTACTAATTAATATATTTTTAAAAGATAATATATATATATATATATATATATATATATATATATATATCTTATATTTTATATAATATTATATATAAATAACTATATTTGGCTAATATAAATTTTTTAATTTTAAATAATTAACTTTTATTTTAAAATTTTAATATGACTGTTGACACCGAATTTTTACCCTTAATATCAAATTACCCGATCTGTCTAATTTTTTTGTCTATTTTAATTAATAATTTAAAAAAAATTATAAAGCGGGCGCGTGTCCCAATTAACCCCAAATCCCTTACCCTAGCCGTCCTCTTCCATTTTCACATCTCTCATCTTCTTGAGAAGAAGAAGAAGAGAAAACCAGAGCCACCGCCGGGAAACACCAAAAACCGATAACCCCGACCATCCCAACCCTCACGCTCCCTCTTCTTCTCCCCTTTTCTGATCTCCTTCTTCTCTTTTCTTCTCTTTTTTCTTCATGAAGCCCGAATCCCATCAGCCAAACGAACCCAGACGCAAATTAAACACCAAATCTCAACTAGTCAAACCCAATATCTCCTCCTTTGTCTTCATTGCCAACCGTTCAAAGATTGGCTCCGCGATTTATGGGGGCAAAAGTCAAGATATGCATTTAGTATTGTGGGCTAGGATTTGGATTTCGAATCCATAGCCTGTTTCTCTGTTTTTTACCCCGTTTTCAAACCCTAATCAACCCTATAAATTCAACCTTGTTCTTCAACAAGGAGAGATCGGGGAAAAATCCTGAGCAAAAACCCTTTTCCAGTTTCCATAGCCAATTGATTCCCCAAAAGCTCGAATACTGTTTACAACTTATAGAATCGATCTCCTAGAAACTCACCTGATTTGGACAAGCTTCGAAATCTAAAGATCTTGGTCGAAAGGTCTAGGCAGAGCTCATGGTGGTGTGAGTTCATCTTCATCAAGCTCGCCAAAGTCCCAGTTTGCTGACTCCAAAAAAGGTAATACTCCGTTATCGCTCTTTGTTTGAACTCGAATGCTGAATGTAAGTTTTGATGTATGTCGAGTTGTTTCATAAATGTTCTGTTAGTAGCGAGGTGATTCTGGTTGTTGTTAGCTGACTGAGATGAAACTGTGACGACCTGAATGCTTTGACACTGTTGTAATGTGGTCGTTGAGACGTTTCTAGGACTGTATCATAGTGCTATTAGCTGTAGAATAGTGATATTCATGTTGAAATGTATCAAGGTGACTGTTTTCGGTTAAATGCATGGTCGTACGTTTTGTTTTGGTCGCTGTGATTCACTGATCTGCTTTGAAAATATGTTATGAAGCTTTGGCTGTAGTAGTAATGATTGGAAATATAGAGTACACGATTTTGCCCTCGGTTTCCTAATTATCCTTAAAATTAGGTGGCGACTCTGTTTTCTTTCAATTTTTGGGAATTTAATTCGTACCTAAATCAATTGGGCATCGAATCATGATTTTCGAAAAGAGTCGGATATTTTTCGGGATAACAATGACCTTATAATTACACTTGTGCAATCAAACAACACTTACAATGTAATTACACTTTGGCAAACAAATAAAATAGTGTAATTACAAGGTGTGTAATCACTACTCTAGTAATCACACTAATTCCAATTACTAGGTGACTTTCCAAACAGACCCTTAATTGTTTCTTATTTATTTCTTAAAAAAAGAGTTTAATTCGATATGATATCAATATATTGATGGAATATATAAGAGCAATATGGTATCAATATCTTAACGGAGTATCATAAAGGATTAACTCATAATAATAATGTTGATGCCATGTGCAAAATAAAAAGGAAAAAATGTGATGAGAGGATAAATAGTTTGAAACATGAGTCCATTAAAAATAAATAATTTGAATTGAATCTAATTTAAATAAATAATTTTATAACTAAATATATTTTATGTAAGTTTCCTATATTAATAGTCCCCGTAAAAATAACTTATGTTTAGTTAATATCGAATGGGTTGTTTGGACCAATTTAAATTAAGAGTACTAGATATGGTGGCCCGTATACGCACGGGCCGATAGTTCGCGATGAGTTTGTGATGACATGCTTATGCTTATTTATTTGTGCACGGAGCAATACTACATATAAAGACTGCGTTATAGAAGATATATGTATCTACATATTTGTGTACACCAAAAACCAAAAAGACAGCCTATTCTTGTGCATTGTGAGCATTGCGTTATAATGTGTACATTGACATATTTGTACATCAAAAATTCAAAAGATGGTCCATCTCCGTGCACTGTAAGGCCCACAATTTCTACAATTGAAAAGAAGAGTGGATTGGGTTACAGAACGATAGAACACTGGAAGTTAATGCTTTTTCGTTGGAGAAGGCAGCGCATTAGCAAAATTTTAACAAACCAAAATATGTGTGACTGCAAAAACTCTCTGCAAAATGAAAGACTGTTTTAATAATGCGATAGTAAGTAGCTGGAAAAATAGATTATTTGGCACCTTTTAACTAACGTTTACAACAGAAAATCCTCAACAACAGAAAGATTTATAAAACCTTCTTCACTGTTTGCGCAACCCAGTATAACGTTCAGAGGTTGTATGATGCCAAACAGTACGTAGCTTTGTTGATATTTTTCCTTATTGATATTTACTCAATTGACAACAACAAAGAAGTATAAGATGTGATGTTATTAAGTACAACAAGGCATGGCAGTGACATATTTAATGCACAATACATAAATTGGACTCTTAACTTGGAGCGAAATTTTAAGTTGAAACTTAAACTTTCAAAGTGCGCAAACTCCAACTTGCTTGTTTTTTGTCAAGTAAACACAAGACGCTGACATGGCAAAGCAAGTGCGTTACACGCAAAAGGGGACGCGTGAGTGCTATTTTTCTGAAGATTTCAATAGTAAAAAAGGCTTGAATTATCATTTTTACCCCTATTACATCCCTTTATATGTAAACCATTATTTTTCAAATTAAAATAGAATTTTTTTCTTCTTTCTAATACTAATCTTCAAGATTTTTTTTCCTAATGTTTGACATTAAAAAAAATATTTCATAATTTCAAATATTTTTTAATAATAAATATTTAAATTCTTTTTTGGGAGTTGGGAGGGTAAAGGTAGGGGGTTAGGGGTGGGGCGTGGATAAGCCTCAAGAGTGGGGAGGGGGCTGAGAAGATGAGGGTCCGAGGTGGAGTAAAAAAATTTAAATTTACAAAATTTGAATTTTTCGTAAAATAATTTTTAAATTTTTTACGGGGTTGGGAGTAGGGTTGGGGCGAGGCTGGGGGGATGAGGGTACGGGATGGAGTAAAAAATTTTAATTTAAAAAATTTAATTTTTTTTGTAAAATAAATTTATTTTGGTCAATCACAAATGTTTTTTTTACTTTTTTTTTAAACTATAAATAGGTGGAATAATATTAGATGACATGACATTTTCTTTTTTAAAAAAATATAAATAGGTGGAATAAATTTATGACATGGCATGGTGGGATTGGACATAAAATTCATATCGTAGAGAGTGTATCTCACGCATATGGGCTGCTGCATAGCTGTGCCTACTTGATAAAAAACGAGTAAGTTGGAGCGCCTATTTGTGCACTTTGAAAGTTTTGAGTTTCAACTTAAAATGTAGCTCCAAATTAAGGGGTCAATTTATGTATTGTGCGTCTTAACTAAAATACTATACATATATAGTTCACTAACCACCTTATCTCATCTCTATGTTCACGTATTACTGAACATTTTGGAGGTTTTCTGAGCCATATATATTATATTTAATACTACAGGTGTCGAGTATGAGTAGGTTAAGAGGAGCTAGTGCAGTAACATCATTTATTACTGCTACCAAAACCAAGCACATACGTTATACAGAGAAATTGTATTATGCATAATTCAAACTAAAGGATTCAACAATCTATTTCCTATAGGTTAATAGGAGCTAGAGCAGTAACATCACTTATTACTGCTACCAAAACCAAGCACATACATGATACAGAGAAGTCGGATTATGCATAATTTAAACTAAAGGATTTAACAACCTATTTCCAGCAATAGTATAGATAAAGTAGAATGCACAAGTTCTCCATGGAACGAAAAAGATGTAGTTGTTCTTTGCTTTGTCTAGATCAGTTAGGCAGAAGTAATAATCAATCAGCTGCTATTTTCCCAACGGCCTGCTCTCTAACAAAATCTCTGTGAACAACCTAATTGTGGCTAATTTAAAATGTAGTGAAATCTCCCCATAAAGCCTACGGTGCAGCTAGCTGAAAGCGGCAGTTACACAAAGGACTTTTTGGCGAGAAGCAGTCGGTAATTTTGACCGCATCCAACAACGCAAAATGGGGGGATTTGTGTATAAATTTGGAGCCTTCTTTGATTTTGTAGTTGCTGCATTAAGAATTTGCTGTAGAATGCGGATTCTTGGTTCTCGATTGTTCTTTTCTGGCAAAACGTTGGTAGTTTTTATAGGAATTGAATTCTTGGTATTTCATACTCGATAGTTCTGTTTTCTGAAGTTGTACTTTATGGGGAAAATTAGTCTTTTGGTGTTATTGTTACTACAACAAGTGTTTATGGCACGTCAGAGGCACACGTAGGATATCGAAAGCAAAATTGATGGAATACGGGTGACTACAAGGTGTTTAAGAAGTACTCAAAGTAAACTCCAAGGCACAACGGAGAAGTAACTCAATTGTGGCTAATTATGCCTAACAAAAACTCAAGGTAAAGCAAATTAATGTACAGGGAGAATGAGCTTTTATTTGCTTGCTTCTAGCCTATATTGGGGCTAGTTTAAACTGTTATGAATGGTAGATGGGACCTCGAGATAAGAATTTTATCTCATTTACAACTAAATACTGTTGTCAGTTTACAATGTTTAACGCAGATTCTATTATAACTTGTAATCTTTGGTTGACTTTTCGTTCCTTGCTCAACCAGTAGTAGTTGTCTCCAAAAATCATTTTTACTCTCAGTTCTAACTTTTTTCACCGAAAAAGGTGACTTTCTATAAATTGTCATCTTCTCTAGTCCCATATACCTAGGGAAATCCCAGACAATTGCTATCTATGTCATACTGCTATAGCCAATGTATTAGAGCCCTTTATGTCGTGCATAATAGAACTGTGAAAGTTCCATATTGTGGATCTAACTTAAAGGTAGATGTTGCACTATTATGGATGGGTCTTGGGACAAAACTGAGGGAAAATGGATGTGTAATGTGTGGAATAGATTATGAAGGTCATAAACATCCAAGAGAAGCTCATTGTCACATGGAAAAGTTCGAAAGCATTGTCAACTATTGCGGCGGTTTCTTCAAGTTAGTTTGTGGGAAGCTACCAAATTGGATAATTCTTATTTTAGCAGTAGCGACAATTACCACAGACGCTCAAACTAGAGCAAATCGGTGTATAGACAGGCCTGCATAGTCTGCACTGCTCCTGTCGTTGCAACAATTGTGGAAGTTGTCCAATAATGTGTGCAGTTATATCCCAAGGCATAAGGTGTACAGTAAAGGGATGTATGGAAAGGACAGGAAGAGCATGGAAAGTGAAATTGATGGAATATGGGTGACTACAAGGTGTTTAACAAGTACTCAAAATAAACTCTAAGACACAGCGGAGAAGTAACTAAGTTGTGTTATATTGTGGCCACCTTAAGCTGCTACGACTGGTGAATGGGACTTAAGAGACAGGGATTTTACCTCAATCACAACATTATTTGTTTCGATTGGTTCAACCAACTCTAGGAAGAGATCCTATTATAAGTTGTAACTGTTGGTTGATTTCGCGTATGCTCGCTAAACCAATAGATGCTGTCACCAAAAATCATTGCTACTCTTAGTTCTAACTTTTTTAACCAAAAGAAGTGGCTTTCTAAGGTAATAACTATTAATTGAGTGGCTATCCCAAAAATAAATTGGCATCTTCCCTAGTCTCATATACCTAGGGGAATCCCAGAGAATTGGTATCTATGCCATCCTGCTATAGCCCATGTATTGGTGATGTTTTGGTCGTACACAGCAAAGTTGTGAAAGTTCCATATTGTGGATCTAACTTAAACGTTGATGTTACACTATTATGAATAGGACTTGGAACCAAGCTGACCAAAACAATGACAACATATCTATACGATGACGAAGAAGGGCCTAATAAATACTTACGGCAAATCAATTTCCAAGGTTATTTGTTTTCTTTTTCATTTTACAACAAACCAAAAGCGATCCACTTCATTAGCCGAGGTTGCGAAACTCAAGACAGAAAACACTCGAATACCTAGCGGGAGGGAAGGTTTTCGCATTCTCGTACGCATGTTTGTATCCACAAATAGATCGACAGAGTCAGATTAAAGAAGGAGAGGGGAAATCAGCAACAGAAAAGCGCAATCAGGAATACCCAAAAAATAATTTTACTCATGGTTCTAAATTTTCTGGGAATAACTATTACTACCTAATCGACAAACTAAGATTGAAGAAGGGGAGAAAAAGGGAAAACACTTGAAAATCGCAGCACCAAAGCTTGAGTTACAGCATGAAGACGCAACCAAAACTGTTGGGAAATTAAGAAATTAGACGAACTCATAAACCCTCAAATTCAAAGCAATTGCAAAAAGAAAGCAGAAAAAGCAATACCTGGGAAACTTAAGCTATGGCAGCGAGAAGCAAGAAGTGGCAGGGCAAACAATTTATACAACCTTGTAATTCTCATAGAATTCCCAAATTTTCCCTTCTTCTATGTGTGATGCATGACATGTTTGTAATATTATTAAAAAATATGGTGAATAAGTGTAAGTAAGATGTCACGACCCAGCCCGTGGGCTGTGACTAGTGCCCGATTGGGGCACCCAGACACAAACGCAAAACCATATTATAACAAATATATTATTTTTACAGAAATTTCGACAGATCTTCCTTTGTTTTACGGACTATCCCAAAACCCTGCACTCAGAAAAACCCAGCATAATATCATACAAATACATATGCGGGTCACCACTGCAGTTAACACCACTCAACATACATAACATACGTATATAGTCATACAAACTGTCATAGCCTATACACACAGGCATCCACAGACTTCTAAGCAAATGAACACAATCATAGGACGGGACAGGGCCCCGTCGTATCCTCGAATGAGTGAAAATGCAAAATAAAGATACAAGTGTATATACCAAGTGTTCGCTCTAAAGCAAAGGAGCACTTCAGACAGTAGGTGGAAATCCTAAGCTGGTGGGTGGCTAACCTATAAGTCAGTGCCTGCGGGCATGAAACGCAGCCCCCGAAACAAAGGGGGTCAGTACGAAAGACGTACCGAATATGTAAAGAAGAAAGTACAGCAAATAAATCAAAGTAGTAGCCAAATGAAAGTGTGAAAATCAAATGCTTATCCAAAAGCGTTAAATTGCTTAGTTTCAAAATAGCAAAGCATGCCTAACAGATCAGAACCAGTGGTGGCCTCCAGAACATTTACCATCCACCGCAAATGCCAGAAAGTTCAAATCCCCGACATCTCCGTCACATAATACAAACACAGAATAGGTGAGCCAGGGCGATCTTCGGCCCTGCACCCACA
>DF364355.1:0-29121 GCA_000787875.1 Solanum virginianum | reverse complement strand
AGAAATAGATTTTGGTATTGACTTACTTCTAGGCACTCAACCTATTTCTATCCCTCAATATAGAATGACTCTGGCAGAATTATGTGAATTAAAAGAGCAATTAAAAGGCTTATTAGAGAAGGGTTTTATAAGACCTAGTGTGTCTCCTTGGGGTACACCAGTGTTATTTGTCCGCAAAAAGGATGAGACCTTGAGAATGTGTATCGACTATCGACAATTGAATAGGGTGACAATTAAGAATAAATACCCCCTCCCCAGGATTGATGACTTATTTGATCATTTACAGGGTGCCAAATGCTTCTCAAAAATTGATTTGAGATCAGGATATCACCAAGTAAGGGTGAAGGAGGAAGATATACCTAAGACTGCTTTCAGAACCCAGTATGGTCACTTTGAATTTCTTGTTATGTCATTTGGGCTAACGAATGCGCCAACAGTTTTTATGGACCTGATGAATAGTGTATCCAGACCATTCTTGGATGTGTTCGTGATAGTATTTATAGATGACATTTTGGTATATTCAAAATCAGAAGAGGACCACGCAAATCACTTACGACAAGTGTTACAGGTTCTTCATGATAGACATTTATACACCAAATTTTCTAAATATGAATTTTGGCTAAACTTAGTGGCATTCTTGGGTTATATTATGTCTGATGAAGGGATAAGAGTTGATTCACAAAAGATAGAGGCTGTGAAAGATTGGCCAAGACCAACAATACCCACAGAATCCTTTATGGGGGAGCTGTATGAGGAGATTACGATATTAAAAAAGGTGAGAGAATTGAGGTGTTTATGGGACTTAGGAAGCTAGCAGGTGAGTCACCTACTTGCTTAGCTTAAACTTGCTAGCTAAACGGAGATGAGGCTCAATGTCGAATTTGTCCAAGTCCGAGTAATGCATGTGAAAGGAGTTTCCAAGAGTTAAAAGATAGGCTAACTTCTGCGCCTGTGCTAGTACTTCCAGAAGGCACCGAGGAGTATGCAGTGTATTGCAATGCTTCAGGAGTTGGTCTAGGGTGTGTACTAACATAAAATAGTAGGGTAATTGCTTATGCAACTAGACAGCTACGACCACATAAGAGAAACTATCCAACACATGATCTTGAGCTAGTAGCAGTTGTGTTTTCTCTGAAAATATGGAGCCACTATTTGTATGGGGTTCATGTTGATATCTATACTGACCATAAGAGTTTGCAGTATATTATTAAGCAGAAAGACCTAACCTTAAGGTAGCGGAGATGGTTAGAATTAATAAAACATTATGACATGATATATTATACCATCCAGGGAAAGCAAATGTGGTACCTGATGGTATGAGTCGTAAAGCAATCATGAATATTGGTGATCAGGCCATAGTAAGTCAAGGGATGGCTAAAGATTTATGATAACTAGCTAGTTTGGGGGTTCGCCTTCTTGAAATACCAAAGGAAGGGGTTGTTGTACATAATGCAACAATATCTTCATTGTAGTGGAAGTTAAAGAGAAATAGTTTGAGGATCCTGTTTTACGACAGCTTAAGGACAAGACGAGTCAGGGTACGATAAAGGGCTTTGACCTTACGCAAAATGGAGTACTATATTGCCAAAATAGCTTATGTGTACCAGACATTAATGGGTTAAGAAAAAGGATAATGGAAGAAGCCCATCATTCCAGATATTCCATCCATCCAGGATCAACTAAGATGTACCATGACCTGAAGAGAATGTTTTGGTGGGGAGACATGAAAAAGGACCTTGCAAAATTTGTGGCTCAATGTCCAAATTGCCAACAGGTGAAAGTGGAACACCAAAAGCCAGGTGGTTATATGCAATGTATAGAAATTCTAACATGGAAGTGGGATATGATTAATATGGACTTTGTTACCGGTTTGCCTCGCTTATTTTAGAAGTTCAACTTCATATGGGTAATAGTTGACAGATTCACAAAGTCAGCACATTTCTTGCCAGTCAGGAGTGATTATACAGCTAAAGAGTATGCCGAACTATACCTCAAAGAGATAGTCAGGTTACATGGAGTTCCAAACTCCATTATATCTGACCGAAGAGCTTAATTCACTGCAAAATTTTGGAAGTCCTTCCAAAGGAGCTTAGGGACACAAGTGAACTTGAGTACAACTTTCCACCCTTAAATAGACGGTCAGGTAGAACGCACCATTCAGACACTTGAAGATATATTGCAAGCTTGTGCATTGGACTTTAAAGGTAGTTGGGTAGACCACTTACCACTTATTGAATTTGCCTATAATAATAGCTACCACTCCAGCATCAAGATGGCACCTTATGAAGCTTTGTATGGAAGGAAACGTAGGTCGCCGATTGGATGGTTTGAAGTGGGTGAAACCACCTTGCTTGGGCTAGATTGGGTATAGCAAGCCATGGAAAAAGTTAAGGTAATACAAAAATGTCTGGAAATAACCCAAAGCGCAGCAAGCCGTGGAAAAAGTTAAGGTAATACAGCAACGTCTGGAAATAGCCCAAAGCCGTCACAAATCATACGCGGATGTTAGAAGAAGAAGACTAGAATTCTCAGTAGGGGATTGGGTATTCTTAAAGGTATCTCCAATGAAAAGGGTTATGAGATTTGGTAAGAAAGGGAAACTGAGCTCGCGTTACATAGGACCATATCGAATTATTAAGAGGTTCGGGCAGGTTACGTATGAACTAGAGCTACCCCAAGAGCTTTCAATGGTTCATCCTATTTTTCATGTCTCGATGCTTCGAAAATATATAGGTGACCGATCTCATATCACTCCTATTGAGGATGTACATATTACAGAAGATCTCACCTATGAAGAGGTACCTGTTGCTATTCTAGATCAAACTTAGTGGCATTCTTGGGTTATATTATGTCTGATGAAGGGATAAGAGTTGATTCACAAAAGATAGAGGCTGTGAAAGATTGGCCAAGACCAACAATATTAATTTAAGAAGCTAAGGAATAAAGAAATAGCTTCAGTAAAGATACTTTGGAGAAACCAACAGGCCAAAGGAATGATGTGGGAGGCTGAGGATATGATGAAATCAAGATACTCTTACTTATTTGAAGCTAAAGAGGAAGTCCAACATATAGAATTGGGACACTGATAGGTACGTGTGATTAAATACTTAACGTGTTATCAAAAGTTTGTATAAGTAAAGGTTTGAACTTAGTTAAGCTACCTAATTATGCTAACATTCGAGGACGAATATTCCTAAGGGGGGAGGATGTAATACCCCATGCATTACATGTATGTGTACTATGCATATGAAACATGATATGAACTTTCAAATTAATGTCAATTTTTAAAAGTGTTTGAATCTCGCGTTAAAGGGCGATATGTGTGTCTAACGTTTAAGAAGGTTGAGTATATACGTGTTTTGTGTCAAATTGAGGAGATTACGATATTAAAAAAGGTGAGAGAATTGAGGTGTTTATGGGACTTAGGAAGCTAGCAGGTGAGTCACCTACTTGCTTAGCTTAAACTTGCTAGCTAAACGGAGATGAGGCTCAATGTCGAATTTGTCCAAGTCCGAGTATGAATAAGGTTCGTGTTAAGGGTGTAATTTTAGCCACATTTTATCATTGTAAGTGGGCTATACATAATTCCCAATATGAAGAATGAAATAGGCCCAATTACGTTTTAATTCACTTAACTAATTGGGCCACACTTTAAGTGAAGAGGAATTTGGAAATAGGCAGCCCAAGTCCATTAACTTGGTGACCCATTTTGGCCCAAGTTTAAAGCCCAAGTTGATGCATCATCAACCTCCTACTACATGCTAATATGTGGTCAAAATGTGAGGAGTAGGTCGGCCAAAGTGAGCTTTAAAAGAGCTCCAAAATAGCAACACATTTCATTGAACGTTTGGAACACAATTTTCAGCTTTCTTAAGGAAATCTTTTCTCTCCTTTCTTCATTTCAAAGGGTAGCCAAAATAACATTCTAGGGTTCTTAAAGAAGACCTTAATCTTGAAGGCTAAGGTAAGCAAGTTTAAGTATGTGTTTAGTATGGTTTTCTCATGACAAACAGGAGATTATGTTGATTGTGTTGATGCTGAAATTATTGGGCAGCATATGTTGAAACATTTTTGTGTATGTTTACTTGTTAATTAGAAGGTTTTGCTCTTCTTGGTTAGCTATATTATAAGGTAATACTCATGTATGTAGTAAATGTTGGGTTGGTAGTAGTATAACCAGGCTGCTTCACTGCTTTTATAGCCCATAGAAATGAGTTCTTTTTTAATGTTGCAATTGTGTTCTTGTTGGAACTTATGGACTGATGGATGGAAGGCTATTGCCTCACATCCTTCATGACTATTTTGATACTGTTATGACACTATATTAAGGCTATTATTATGTATAAATGTGTTGAGAACAGTTTGGTTGAAGTTGGAATAGATTTGGACTTGCCGACGTCGAAATGTAGCAAAAAGGTGTAACGTTATGCTGTCCATTTGTATGTTGTGTAAAACTGTTATGTGTTCTACTTTGGGGGGGCTGTTATGAGGTTGTGATGGTAATACAATAGGCTATACATGATGTGTAGATGAGAATGTGTATTAGAAAATACGATTAGAGGCGGAAAAGTTAAAAGGATACGCTCGGGTTTATATCTACACGCTTGCTGCCCATGTGTTGTTTTTATGTGAAATTAGGTTGCCAAGATGTGTCTTTTGGCTGCTAATGCTAGTTTTATTACTTACTATGTTGTAGCTAAATATTTGGATGAAGGAAAGGTTATCCCGAGGTAATAGCAAGGTCGTACAACGAGGTATGTCAGGCTATTTGCTTCTGTATTACTTGGCATGAAATCTAGAGTCTTCCTTGGCACATAAAGGAACTTATCAACTCCGACATGACTATTAACTGTGTCTCCACTCTTTTATATGTTCACATGGTTACATACATAGTTACCTCCAAATCTATATACATACGTGGATACCAAGTTACATGAGTTCTTGCTGCCAAATAAAGTTCATAAGTTATTTCATCTCATATGCATTTTATTATTTGTGTAACATACTCTTTTCATTGTCATAGTGTCTTGTTTGGTTCTCTACATGTCATATACTGCATATACAGCTTTACAGCTCTAATAATGTGACCACCAAAAGATCATCTGAAAGGTAAATGTCATATGCTACATATACAGCTTTATAGCTCCAATAATATGACCACTAAAAGGTCATTACAAAGGTAATTGAAAGATAAAGTATATTGCTTATAGATAGGTGGTAGCCTAAAGGGGTGGAAGAATCACCTAGCTAGGGATGATCCTATCACGAGGGGTAGCCCAAAGGGATAAGGAAGAGCCTAGCCTAGGACGAATCCGATATAGTTTACCACTGATCAGTTGGTCTTTTACCGTACATGTTGTGCATAAATTTTACAGATTTTACAGTAAAGGTAAAGTGATATAAAGAATATAAAGTACCTGATCCTACAATATAACTACAGGTGGTCTTTTATCATATATCAGTACATAGTTCCATTTGAGTTATCATTTCATTTACAGTATTTCCTACCTTACATATTCAGTACATTATCTCGTACTGACATCCTTTACGGGGGAGCTGTATTTCATGCTGCAAGTACAGGTACTAGTAGATCTCCCTAGTAGGAGTACAAGATATCCAGCTATAGTTACCAAGCTCTAGGTTGCTTCGGGGCTTTGCATGTCTAGAACTTATTTTATTTTGTGTTGTACAGTTAGTCGAGGCAGGGCCTGTCTCGACCCTTATTCGATACTTCTCCTTATATAGAGGCTTTGTAGACTATGTAAATTAAAGTGTGGTCATATCTAATACTTTAGACAACGTGGCCCCAACGGCCTAGTCATATGCATTTCCTTTTGGCTTGTTAGTGTTGTTTACTTTCTTAAAAGCATTCTAAAGGTGGAAATTCCTTAAAATGTATATAGAAACTGCATAGATACATTTTGGTTCTCCCGGGCCTTATCGGCAACGGGTACCAGTCCGCCTTAATGGAATTTGGGGCGTGACAATATGCATGAACAATTCTTTAATAAACTTTGCTAAGTATACAGGGAACTTTGATCTCAACTTATAACTAAAATCTTGAACGAAAACTAGCGATTTAAGTTTCAAAATATATAGTAGGAGTATAACTTTTGGACAGCCTTACATACCTGAGAGATTAGTTCTTGGAAGAATTGAAAATGATTCTTGAATTCTTGACTTGGAATCTTTAGAATTCTTGATGAAGAACCCCGATTCTTGAAAAAGAAGAATCAAGAATTCCTTTCTTGGAATTCTTGAATTCGTTTCTTAAAACCCTAGGTTATGATTTAAGATTATATTAAGGATTCATGAATAGTTGAGGAAATTCGGGTTGGATAGATTGAAATCTATGAAGAATAACTTACCTTGAGGATGAACCTTGAAAGCAAATCCTAACTTGATGACTTTCTTGATGATTCTTGAACGTTCATCTTTAAGAGTGAAAGAGAGGGTTTTTGATTATGAAAACTAACGTTTTGTAAATTTTGGAACCTTAACTAAACCCCCAAAGGTTTTAGGATAAAAATACCTTCAAAATAAAAGGAAAAAAATGTCATTGCTTATCCAGTAAGGGTCCGCATTCTATCCGCGACACGCTCAGAGCGCGGACCTTCAGACAGCTCTGTGCTCCTTCACTAAAATGGTCATAACTTTTAACTCTAAACTATGATTAATACAAAGTTAGATGTGTTTGAAAGATAATACGAATATCTTCAATTTGATATATTATGCGTTACCTAACACATTATACTTTAGGAGATATAGTCATTTGAAGTTGACCCTTCTATCGACTCATACAAAAACTTAATTGCTAGAAATTCTTTGGACTTGCCTTGATAGAAAAGACCCCTTATACTCGTTTATTATCTTAGGAGGGGTGGGGGAATGAATAAAGTGCCCTTCCCAAATCAAAAGAATAAAATTTGATCTCGAAATACTATATCCGCGATGTGCCTGGGGCACAGACATGTGTATTTTGCGAATTTCTCAAAATATGTTCATTCCAGGAAGTTTAAGAAAAATTCCAAGTGTAGGTTCGCGCCCCAGGCGCATCACGCCCTAGGCCCATACTCACACTGTCTCGAATTTAATTACAAAAAATTATTTTCTGACTTGGTTGCTCTAAAATCAGGTCGAGACTATTTTTCCACTTTATTTTTCATGCTGATCACAAATCCAGTCTTAGATTTTTCATTGAAGTTTATCACATCTATATAAAGAAGAAGGTTACCACTTCGAACACTTCCATCAAAATTTTTGAAACTCTAAAAGAAAGCTTTTGGCTTGATATAAGGATGTGGCTGCCATGTATTTAGGGAACCAACTATTAGCCTTCATTGTAGCCACTCTCTACTACTATGCTCTTTGCTCAAGGACTACCCCTTATTAACAGAAACTTGCACTCTCATCATCACCTAAGTCTATTGCATACTCCCATTATGTTCAAGCCTAACTTAAAGTTACAAAATGTTACCCCTAAGATGATCATACTTATAATAATCTAATCCATGAGGATTATGTTCTGCACTTCCATAGGGACTCTCTTATGGAGAATACTATTCCCATACATCTACATGGAATCCATTGTAAAAGTCCTCAATAGCCTACAACTATCACTCACTCAATGGTGATCACACACTCAAGCTTATCACTCTAATCACTTTATTGCTTCTTAGAGGTCAATATTCCTAAGAATCTTTAAACTCATGATAACACCGTTACATCCACAATCTTATTAACTCCTTTCAGGAGGAATACTAATATTTTCTTACCTATCTGTTACATACAACTAGGTCTCATCTCTATCTATAACCTTAAATGAAATAAGCACACTATAATCATCACCCTAAGTGACACCCCTTCCCTTTCATCTGACATAACTCATCAACTATCATCCACACCACTATCAGTACCAAAAGAAAGAATTATTAGGAGGGCTTAGAGCATAATATCATAAGCACAATTCATCCAGGAAAATTGATATGAGAACATTCATAACGTACTATGATGCTACTAGTGTTTTAGGGATCATCACGAGTTTATGGAACTGTATATACGATGAAGCTCAAGTCTTATCTTGCGTAACATAAGGCTAGAAACTATAAGTTCATGAGATAAAAACAGAATTGCTGAATAATTTATCACTTCTCACTTTAAGAGCTGAACATGAACACATATTAACATGAAGTGAACGAGTCTGATTCACGGCATGATGCCCTTGCATAAAATAGGAATAAAGCATCATCACGATGAAGTATAATGAATATATATGGTAGAAAAACATTAATGTCTCATTCTGATAAACTCAGCACTATAAAAAATTCAAGACCTACTTTGGTTTATTACCTAACCATCTCCCCTTTAACTCAAAGGTCACCTCTCTGAGTCTGTGAATTGATTCTCTTTCCTAAGTTATAGGTACAACCCTCTAGATGGTTAGAGCACCACTATGTATATAATGCTAATATCCTCATGTTACGTACTACTCAAAGATGTGAAACTGCTGCTAAAACTTTCTTCTCAGATACCTACTTCTAACTTTCTTCTATATTTCTTTATAGGCATCTCCCATTCTTGCTACTCTTATTGGCATAATAGCCTCTTTCTATGACTTATGATCTAATACCTTCCTTTTTGGTCCGATAACATTCATCTTCTATGTTCACCTATATTTGACTAGAGAAAATTTGGACTATAATGGAAGACTCCTCATTATCTACGGCTATCCCTTTATGACCTAACTCTTAAGGGTAGTATAGAATGTCTACATTAGCCTACTCCATATTGACATCTCAATGTACCATTTAGGTACTCTTGTAACTCATAAACTTAAAGTCTCTCACTGTTATAGACTACCTTAGATATACATCACATCTTAGCCCCTTTTTCTTACCTAATGACTTAGCCTCAATTCACTATTTTCATCTAAGGGTCACATTTGCCATACTCGTAACCACCACTTTTTTCAAGACAATAACTAAATCCTTTACTTATGCTATGTCAAGCCTACTAGACCAAATCTCCAACTAATAGTGTCATCTCATCCTGTTGTTCCCTCTTTTCATAATACTCACTTAAAGTTCAAGCTTAAGGTTTAATACTAAACATGTACATCCACACTTCTCATATATATGTATACTATACTAACACTAAACTACTAGATAAAGTCAAGAAATCTTAGCTCACTAAATGTCATGATAAGAAATAAATCTGTATCTCATGGTCTATCTAAGTATAGTTGATTATCATACTACCTTTATAAGTTAAGATAATATTCACATATCCATTATACCTCCTTACCTAGCTAAGTTCATAACTTTATAAATCTCATATGACTCTCTTTTAAAAATCATGAGCCTAGTTTAGATCTACTACTTTATGCCCTCTGTTCTTATATTCAACACATATATTTATCATTACTAACACAATGCTACTTCAATATCAACTCCTTTCATATTCGAGTGCACACCATCTCATACAAACTAACAACTCTTCCTCTACCTTATCATAGAATCTAGACGATACTTACTACTCTTTAACAAAAACTTATAAGGAACTCGACTTATCACCATATGACTCTTAGCTAGTAACTTCAAGAAGTTACTATTCCCACTCTTCGTGATTTCTATATCTTTCTAGCTTTAGGATCATTTTACCACATATGGTTTACAAAGACCTTCAATCACCTTCTCTCAAGGGGAGGGGATATTATTAAATATTTAGAGGCATAACATAACTTTTCTTTCAAGAATAACATCTAAAGAACGATTTAGGGAACAAAGTCTGGAAATATGTCTTGTCTTGCTCTAGCATAAACGCACGATTCATATGAATAAGAGTGCATTATTTTGGATTGATAAACTTAAGTACACTAGTTGGCTCCTATCAAGCCTAGTGTAGTCTCTTTTCTTTTTGAGTACTTTATCTGAAGGTAACTCAACAATAAGGATTTGAAATTTTCTATTCCAACTAACTTAATTATGAGAGGTAGTTGAACGAATCTGGCAACCGTACGAATATGGACAAGTTTCTTAGAAAGTAACTCTATTGCATGATTTAGAATATGAAAGAAGGGAAACTTTTATTAGATGTCAATAATCTCTCATTTATAGAAGTGAGGCCCTCACAACCATAAATAAGATCCTACAGACACGGCTTCACAGACACCCTAGGACACTTGAACCTCGCTCTGATACCAAGTTTGTCATGCCCCGAGTCTACACCCTAGACGTGACTGGTGCTTGAGAAACCATTGTTGGTCCCTAAACGAACCCTTGGTCTGGCTGACTTACTTAACTGGAAACTTTAACATACATGTAGAAGCTTACAAGATGAACCTTTTAAAATATATATAGTAAAACTCAAGAGTTTCAATCGTGCTTTATACAAAATCTGAAAACATCTCTTAATACATTAGTAATAATGCTTAAAATGTCTGAATGAAAAGACTAGATTGACTCACTAACTCTGTCCACGAAGCCTCTACTGTACTATGATAGGTGCCGCAACAAGACCCATGGCTACCTGACTATAAAATAAAATGCATAAACTACACTAACTAAAGTCCTCTAAAAGCAAAGAGGTCTCACCCATTGCCTCTGGAAAGCTGACATTTTGAATATCTATTGTCATGTGGATACTTGAATCTGCATCATAAAATGATACAGCGCTAAAGGCATTCGTACGTGAAATATATGGTATGTAAAATGGCCAAAATGGAAACTTGGAGTAGGCAATACTTTTAAGGTAAATACAACATATCTAAATATGAAAAACATAAGCAATGAATGCAATATATGCTAAAAATATAACATATGCTAAAAGTATAATTGTAAAACTAACTTCCTTTAGCTTGGAGAGTTTCTCTAACCGACAATCACCACTATGAGCTTTGTGGTGATACAACATCTTGCCTACACTGCCAGAGCTATCCCATACTTTTCTGGGGTAGGGGACAAAAAACTAGAGAAGTGGATCCATCTCAAAACTGGGCCATCTCAGTGGCAAATGAGGAATTGTCTTCTGGTACAATCCTATCCTACACTGGCTACATAGTTTATGAGTTCAAGTTATGATTACTTCCACTCAAATCGATGCTCAATACTACTCCCAAAATACTTTTATAATGCTCATAACTTAAAGAGTAAAACTTCTCAAAATGTCTTCTTAATCTTTCGAGACTTACCCCAACTTTAGATTTTCTTAAACTTTTTTCAACTGGTCTCTTTCTTATTGACTGAAAAAGGTATGATTATAGTTATCTCAAAGACATATATGCATTACTCAACTATCTTACAAAATATAAACTTCAAATATTGCTGAGACTTAACTCAAACTATAAACTTTATAACTTTTCATGAAATAGATATAGGGTTCTCATAATTTCAACCATAACTGGAAATCTTGTCTCAGCATTTTGAATTAGTAGTAAAATCAACAAGAGTCATGATCTTTATCAAGAAAATATGCATGAACAATTCTTCAATGAACTTGGCTAAGAATATAGGGAACTTTGATCTCAACTTATAACTAAAATCTTGAACGAAAACTAGTGATTTAAGTTTCAAAATAGTAAGAGGATAACTTTTGGATAGCCTTACATACCTGAGAGATTAGTTCATGGAACAATTGAAGAAGATTCTTAAATTCTTGACTTGGAATCCTTAGAGTCTTGATGAAAAACCCCGATTCTTGAAAAAGAAGAATCAAGAATTCCTTTCTTGGAATTCTTGAATTCGTTTCTTGAAACCCTAGGTTATGGTTTAAGATTCTACTAGGGATTCATGAATAGTTGAGAAAGTTCGGGTTGGGTAGGTTGAAAACTATGAAGAATAACTTACCTTGAGGATGAATCTTGAAAGCAAATCCTAACTTGATGACTTTCTCAATGATTCTTGAGCGTTCATGTTTAAGAGTGAAGAAGAGGCTTTTTTATTATGAAAACTGACATTTTGTGCGTTTTGGGACCTTAAATAAACCCCCAAAACTTTCAGGATAAAAGTAACCTCAAAATAATTAAAAAAAGTAATTGCTTATCCAGTAAGGGTTCGTGTTCTATTCGCGACGCGCTCAGGATGCGGACCTTTAGATAACTCTACACTCTTTCACTTAAATGATCATAACTTTCTACTCTAAACTCTGATTAACGCAAAATTAGATGTGTTGGATAGCTAATTTGAATATCTTTGATATGATAAATTATGGGTCACTTAACTAGTTATACTTTAGGAGATATGATCATTTGAAGTTGACCCTTTTATCGACTCATTCAAAAACTTAGTTGCCAGAAATTCTTTGGACTTGGCTTGATATAAAAGATCCCTTATACTTGTTTATTATCTTTGGAGGGGTGGGGGAATGACCAAAGTTCCCTTCCCAAATTAAAAGAATAAAATTTGATCTCAAAATACCATGTTCGCAATGCGGCTGGGGCGTGGACATGTGTAGTTTGCGAATTTCTTAGAATACATTTTTTCCAGGATGTTTAAGAAAAATTTTAAGTGTAGTTTTGCACCAAAGGTGCGTCATACCCTAGGTGCACACTCACACTATCCAGGATTTAATTACGAAAAATTATTTTTTGACTCGGTTGCTCTAAAATTAGGTCGAGACCATTTTCTCATTTCATTTTTCATGCTAATCCCAAATCAACTCTCAGATTTTCCATTGGTACTTTTGAAAATGTGTTATGCATGATTCCATTCTAGGATTATTTCAATAATTTCAAGAAGGTTTAAGAAAAATCTTAAGTGTAGGTCCGTGCCCCAAACGTGTCGTGCCCTGGGTGCGCACTCTCTCACTATCTCAAATTTAATTATGAAAAATTATTTTCTGACTCGATTGCTCTAAAATTGGGTCGAGCTCATTTTTCCATTTCATTTTTCATGCTGATCCCGAATTTGGTCTCAGATTTTCCATTGGTGCTTTGGAAGATGCATTATGCATGATTCTATTCTAGGGTTATTCTGATAATTTCATGGGTGTTACACATTTTTTCATGGGTCCCAAAGGTGTTTTGATCATTTGAGGTCCTAAGCTAGTTTCATTACAATTTATAGGTCATCAAGTCAAGGAGACCTCAGATTCAATCTTTTAGATTTCATTGGTTCTAAAATGTATTTTCTGATCAATTTGCACTATTAATTCATATTTATAAGGTTCTGAATGAGTTCTGGGGGTTAAAACATGTTTTGAAGGGTTTTGGTGCAAGTTGATCACTGTCAACGCGCTCAATACTGGTCAACCTTGATCAACAACCCTTTTTTTCTTTATTTTTATTGCTGAAAATATTTCCTCCCTTCCTCATCTTTGATTATTCCAATATTTTCTTTCATTTTTGAGTTCTAAAAGCTTGTATGGACGATTTTCAGTAATGTTTTTCGTTTGAGTAAACTTCCTAAACATTAAATCTTTGATTTTCATCAGTACTTAAATTGTGACTTTAACTTGATACTTTTGGTTTCAACCCTCTAATTGTTATGGTTTTCAAGAACATGATTCAAACTTTAAATGATGATTTCTCTACTAAGTTCTACTCAAATTTTACGAGATTTACACCCATAAACTCCATTTTTCGTGTAGAACTTGATTTTGAGCTTAATTTTTAGATTTGAATTTTTTTAAAAATAACCTAATTTGTTTTACCATTTTACTTCCAGAACTAATTCCTAGCAATATCAGTATCAATTGACTTCTTTTGATGTGTATATCTTATTCTTGATAGTGGTTTGACGTTTTAGAGTAGATTTTGTGGATTCATTTTCCTGGTTGGCTAGTTCATGTGTGGTTCAGCCTTTGAAGGAGGTTTAGCTTATCCTCTTTGGGATTGAGTTTAGATTATTGAGTTTGTTTATGTGTTAAGCAATGTGATTGTAACACCTTAAAATTTCCTAAGCTAAGATCCATACCATTCTTCTTATGCGTATGAGATCATACCAAGTGGTTCTAACTTCTAATGTGAGTGTCAATGCCAAATTCTATAGGGGAATGATAGATTTGAGATGAATTAAGGTCACAAAAATTTCTTAACATAAAGTTGAGTTGAAACCTTTCTTACTGATTGAGTTTTGATGAGAGATTCTATGAAATTAGGTGATCCAATAACTCCAAAGTTGTGAATGTATGTTAAGGTCCTTTTCTAAGTAATGAAGTGTGTCGGATGTGGTTTGAGGTCATAAGGGACACCCAAGGTCAAGCCAAGCTCAAAACAATTCCATCGGTTAAGTTTCACTATGAGTTCATAGAAGGGTCAACTTCAAATGGCGATATCTCTCGACCCATAATGATTTATGTGACCCATAATATATTAAATTAACGATCTTTGAATTAGCTTTCCAGTTTATCCATTTCGCCTTAATCATAGGTCAAAGTAAAAAGTTATAACTATTTACTGAAATGTGTCTACTATCAAATTCGGGAATCCACCGAATCTGACTATTGAAATGTTTTGAGAATGCTTTAAAACTGTAAAAATGGGCGATTAGGGGTCCCCATTTGGTGTATGTCATGACCTGACCTCTTAAATCATAATGGTGCCTGTTAGATCCCTCTTATAGGCTACCAACCCAATGTCTGCCACCTGTCCTGGACCAATAGCAATAAAGTTACCAGCAATATCTAAGTATAACGAACACAACCTACCCAAGAACTGAAAGTCGCCTGTACAGAGCTACTATAGACTCAAATTAAAAATATACATATCTACATACATAACCAGAATGACCATACACACGTACAAATCCAAACTACATATACAAGGCTAGTGCCTGAATACAAAAGACGATCCACTAGACAAAAGGAAACTGTAGAATGTCCAAAACTGCTGATCTTCACCAATGTCTCCTGAATCATTTGTGCACTCTTAACTCAGCGACTACAGCTAGTACCTGGACCTGCATCATGGGAAGATGCAAAAATGTAGGGGTGAGTACTAGAAAAGACACCTAGTAGGCATTATCGGGCAACCAAGTAAAATAGTGAACATAAATAAAGCCCAAATATGTAGAAACTGCAACAGTCTAGCAAAACAAAACCAAATCAAGGCATAGGCATATCGAGAAACCCTCAACCACAACTGAACCAACTGAAATAAAGAACAATGATGAGCTGAACCAACTTAAATGGTGAACATTGATACTGACTGATGAAGACTACATAGGCTAATACTACAACTGCCCCTAACTGAAGCATAGTGTCGTACATGGGTGCAAAGCCCTAGTATTTATGCCTATACACCAACTAGGCCCCCTATAAGCCTAGAAAGAACACCTGCGCACAATATAGGACCAATATATCATCACAGAATCCCACAGAACTATCACAGAATCCCAAAGAGATATCACAAAGCCCAACTCTCCATACCATCAGAACAAGAGTCAGTTGTACATGGGTGTAAGGCCCTAGTGCTTAAGCCTGAACACTCCTTGAGGCTCCAACATGCTCAGGAGGTACACCCATGTATAACCAGGGCATGAATAGGTGGAGAGGTATAGGGATCAGTAACAAATAGTATGAAATATCAACCAGTAAAGGATATAGTATCATATGGTCACCTGGGGCCTCAAATCCCTAACTATCACTCGGGGCCTCGAACCCCGATAATATCAATGGGGCCTCGAAACCCCTTCCCAACCTGGCCTCAGATTGGGGCAGTCAACCAGGGCCATATGGTTGATAATATACATAAGAGTAGGATGTATCCCTCGTGGGAGAAAGAATCCCCATAACACAATCAATAAAGCCTCAAACCCAAGGAAAATCAACTAGGCCTCGAACCCAGGAATATCAATTGGGCCTAGAACCCAAGAATAGTCAATTGTGCACATAAGTAACCATACAGGCTCTTAACAATGCAAGTCTAGGACAACACTCGCTCAAGCCTAGGCTAAGGCTCAATAAAAAACAGACAGCCAGAAGTATCACAAGTGATCAGTAAAACACTAGATAGGCCATTGATAAGTATAACGACTATCCAAAGCAACAATAGGCATCCCAGTTGATAAAACAACAAGTATCCATATCAATCAGGGGTATCAGAACCAAGCATATACTAGAGCAAGTCCCCAACACAAAGTATAGTTAGCAAGCAGTCTCATAACTATCACATCTTTGTAGCACTAGGCTACACCCATATACTCACAAAAGTTATGCTAGGGTACATACCTGTTACATGGCATCAACATATATCCAACCTTTACCAGACCTTTTACCGTTTACGGGAATCAGGACACAACTAATACAATAACTACAACTAATATAGTACCTTATGTAGTAACTAGCATCTCATATCATCATACGTATCACATACTTAGTAAAATCAGTCTATATACAACATATCTCGACTCAAACATCCATATATTTTAACTCAGTCTAAGGTTTACGGAAGCTTAGCCTACTTGGAAGGAGAGTCCACACGCTCTAGATCAATCCACATGAGTTTTATCCTATCTGGTTGCCTCTGAATGCTGCTCAACTATCAAAATATGAACTATAAAATAAACACAATTATTTTGGCTGTAACATCCCGAGAAATAGGGGAGAATAGGTCAATTGCGGTTAAAATGAAGAAAGTGGGGCCCACAACCAAAATGCCAAACCAACCCCTGTAAAATGACTGTTACATCACCCTGAGTCCATATCCAAAAATTGAGCTCAAAACAATCAGAAATAACCCAAAAACCACACACCATTGTTTATCAAATTATATATATGTATATATATATATATATATATATATAATTTGATAAACAATGGTGTGTGGTTTTTGGGTTATATATTATACAACAAATTTCTCCCCAAATTATGTAAAAATACAATCAAATTAACAAAAAATGAGCATACCACAATGTAGGTCTCAAAAAGTAGTACAATTTAGACCCAAATTTTACTTAATTCCAATAAGAAACCATCGAGATATCATATTTTGAATTTTTCTAAAAAAAACAAATGTGACCAGCAGCTAAATCATCATTTTCGCACTAAATGGAGCTCTATCAATTAATTCTGACATTATAAACGATGTGCACCATGCAAAAATGCATAGAATAGACTTAATTTTCACCAAAATCTGACTTAAAACGGATAAAAAATTGCATATCTATGTTTCAAAAACTACATTCAATACACAGCAGGAAAATGTCAATTTTTACCTCAAAAGACGTGCCAAAATTAATTTTTGAAGTTCCCAGGTGTTCTTCTCAGAAAAATATACAAGTTAAGCTTTTGAATCACCCAAATCAGATAAAAAAAATGAGAGAAGTATCGCAAATGAAAGATTTGTTCTTCATTTTCATGATTCTGCTCTTATTAAACCGACTTGTCGTGTGTCACTTCCCCAGTGGGTCACATTAGCCGCTGCCTTTTAATTTTCTGCTTAAACTTAATTTTGATGCTTTGGCCACATTTGGAGTCCAAAAAATTAATTCATATATGAAATCTGATCGGGAATGGCATTCTTGACTCAATGGTGTAGATGAAATTTCCATCGAAGGTCATTTTATTCCAATGCGGGTCTTATTTCTCAATATCGAAATCTATCGCAGGGACTAAAACACACCTAGAAGCCCCAGAAACCGAATGAAAGGTCCTCCTAGACCAAACATGACATTTCAGATCCAACGATGCAGTCACAATTTCCATTTGAGGCATATTTACCAAGGACATTGATTAAAGTTGTCTATTGACCTGGTCCGGCAGTTAAATTTGCATAACTCGATATAATTGCACCGAATATGTCTCTAGCCTAATTTAGCCATTCTGAAGCTAATAGAACTGTTAGAATTTTTCTTGGAAACCATTTACTAGGACTTTGCCAAAAAAATTTATTTTACAGTTATAATCTCTCGTTAAATCTAAAAGCTATATAATTGTCAAACGATTCATTCAACGACCGACAATCAGCATCAATAAGTCAGAAATAGCCCACGGTCACTATACAAATGCTCCAACTAATAAAATATTCATGAACCTATAGAAAGGACCTAGAGGGTCATTACAACATCCCCAACTAATAGAACTTTCGTCCGCAAAAGTAAAAATGAGGACATACTTGAAAACTCCTATCCGGACCACATAGGGATCCCAACCCCAAACTCACAATAGGTAGTGCATACAACAGTCATAGGTAGTGCATACAATAGTCCTTGACTAGAGTATATTTATGGTAATCTTGATGTAAGTATGAGATTGAGTACTTGAGCTTGATGATCCCATGAGTATTCATAATTGAGTTCTAGAGTCTTGTCTAAATGACTTTCTTTTAATGATTGAGCCGAGTTCTTTTGAGTACTTGAGCTTGATGATCCCATGAGTATTCATAATTGAGTTCTAGAGTCTTGTCTAAATGACTTTCTTTTAATGATTGATCCGAGTTCTTTAGTTATTCAATTAGCACTAAGTTGATGAGTTAATTGAGATGTTAGGCCGAAAGGCTCCATTGACTTGAGTTAATGAGATGATGAGAGTCTCCATGAGACTAATTGAATTGATGAGTGTCTCTACGAGGCTAATTGAGATGAAAAGGAGTTTTATAAGCATTGAGTCTTAGGAGGAGTATCGAGCATCAAAATGAGTAAGAGTAAATTCAACTCGCAATCATTAATTACGTCACCAAATGTAGGTGAGGATTAGAACCATTACATTGAGGTTCCCTCTTGAGTTAAAGCCCCTGAAAGCAATATAGGACTTGTTAAGGCTGAATCCCTAGTGGATTCGATTCGTTCTTTAACTGGAAAGTAGGGAACGACTTTGACAACATCAACGAGATTGTTGTACAATCACTGGCTCATAAGTGGTTATTGTTAAATAAAAGAAACTCTCAATAGTCCCCACACTGATTACTCTGAGTTGAGTTGAGTTCAATTGAGTTGAGTTTAGTTGAGTTGATTGATGAGGTTTGATTGGTTGATGGGTCAATTGTTTACTCTTTATTCTTGTTTTAGATAGACATTTGACATTCTGATTGATTATCTACTGAGTTGATGTTATTTCTATATTATTCTACTTGTTTCTGTTCCATTCAACCATTTTACATACTCATACATTCCACATACCGATGTCCCCTTTGGACTGCATCATTTTATGATACAGAGGCAGGTGCTAGAGATCGTCAACAGGCGCATTGTTGAGGATCTGAGCATTCAGCTGATGATTTGGTGAGTCTCCTTTACTTCGGAGGATCATTGCTTTATTTCTATCTAACTTATTAGAGTTTAGACTTGAGTTAGCTTTACTTTTGATTTGAGGTAGCCATAGGTCAGTCACTGACACCATTTGATAGTGATAGAGGTTTCATAGACTAGAGTTGAGTATTGATGTTGACACTTATTGAGCTAGTTCCTTTCTACTAGCCATTTTATTTAATATGATTTTTGAGATATCAAATTTGCTCATTATTATCTTTAGTCTTCTACTGATTTTATAGAGTTTATTGAATAAATGAATGTGATGAGGCGAAGTGGTTCGCTTGGGGACTAGCAATAGTTTCTGAGTACCGGACACGTCTAGGGTACTCTTCTGGGGCGTGACATGTATAATATGTATAATCATGGCTGGATTATAAATAATAATGTAACGTACCAATATTTATTTGACTATCATCCATTTTCACCTTAATATTAATGAAAATAATAAAATGATATAAACATTTATTTTTCACAAAAAATGAAACAATTAGAAAAGGAGAGTTTTTATAAAAAAGAAAAAAATTTAAACAACCAAAAAGTTTTTTCTAATAGTGTTATTCTGCCATGATTAATGTCTTAATTATCTCAAATATGATCTTTTTATTTGAGTTGCATTATTTTGAATAATATTATAAAATTAAATCACAAAAATGATAAATAAATATTATGTATTGCTACCTGGTGTAGTTTCCCTTAATTTTTTCTACCACGTAATTACGTTAACTGGGATGGCCACATAAGGTTATGCTTGCAAGTTGCACCTAATAATCCATAGGATGATAGAAATGGGACGTACAGAAAAAAAAATCACATGCTATTTTTAGAGCTTTCATCTTGAATTGATGTAAAGACAAAAATAAATTAAAACCTTGGCTACCGTTTCTGAGGCTACCATGGCTCCGCCGTGTATATTTATTCCTTAGTTCATCAACCATCAAATTATAAAGAAAAATGGACTACGTTGACATTTTGTTAGGACTGTTGTTCGCCTGTTTTTTGGTTCGTGGAGTTTTCATTTCACTTAGAAGAACCAAAAGACTTGCACCAGGTCCATTTCCTCTGCCTATTATTGGAAATCTTCACTTGCTTGGTGACAAACCTCACATATCACTCGCTCAACTTGCAAAAAAATATGGTCCAATTATGCATCTGAAATTTGGCCAAATAAGACAAACCTCACATATCACTCGCTCAACTCGCAAAAAAATATGGTCCAATTATGAATCTGAAATTTGGCCAAATAAACACAGTGGTCATTTCTTCATCTGTCTTTGCTAAACAAGTTATGCAAAAGCAAGATTTAGCCTTTTCCAATAGGTTTGTTCTTGATGTTCTCCATGCCTGCAATCACTTTGAATTCTCAGTTATATGGTTACCTGTCGATTCTCAGTGGAGAACGCTTCGCAAGATTTTGAACTCTAACATCTTCTCAGGAAACAAGCTGGATGGTATTGAACATCTCAGGACAAAAAAGATCCAGGAGTTGATTGATTATTGTCGCAAGAGTTCCAACGTTGGTGAAGCAGTGGATATTGGGAGAGCAACTTTCAGGACTTCCTTAAATTTGTTGTCCAACACCATTTTCTCAAAAGATTTGACTGATCCATTTTCCGATTCTGCCAAGGAAGTTAAGGAATTGGTGTGGAACATCATGCTTGAGGCTGGTAAAACCAATTTGGTTGACAGTTTCCCTTTTCTTCAAAAAATTGATCCACAAGGTATAAGGCGGCGCCTGGCGAATCATTTAACTAAGATTCTTCACCTTATGAGTGGTTTGATCGATGAGCGGGTAAAGGAAAGGAAAATGGGAAATCATGCAAATGTTGATGTCTTAGATGCCCTTCTCGATGTTAGTCCGGATGAAATTGATAGGAATCAAATTGAGCACCTCTGTCTGGTTAGTTTACATATTCTCAGAAAGAAATTTTCTCTCCATTTCTTTCATTTTATTTGTTTCTCTACGTTGCATAGTATAGTCCTCTGCAAATGTGTATAGATTGATGGTCAATTGCCTTGACATGCCATCACCTTATCTAGTAAATTGACTAGGCAATAGAGAACATTTTAATAAGAACATTTCTCAATCCTTGTCTGTTCAGTTGTTTTTCTACGGTGCAGAAGTATAGTCTCGTGCGAAATTGAAATCCTTGTCCAGTTTCAGTTTAACACCACAAAATCTACAAGTTCTTTTATTTTCTTAAATGTTTGTCCCAAATTAAAATGTGAGACAAATATCAAAGAGGGGGAGTATTAATTGCATGTGTCAACAAGCTGTTTGTTTGGTAGCTTGGTTAAATGCTTGTGGCAATAATGCCACGCCTTATCAATAGTGTGTGGTCCTTTTTCTTCTGTGCAACATGCCAACATTTCAGTTTGATTAATTGAAAGCATCATATATGTTTTGGAATCTTTCACTTGATTTTATATTGTTGGGTTTATACTTAGTGTGAATTGGGAAATGATGGTTAAAAGAATAAGAAAAATGTGGAGTAATCAAGTATAGGGAAATAAAGAATCATTTCTCTTATCGGCAAAATAGAGGAAAAGTGTAGTCCCTATATTAGAAAACACTTCCTTTAACTCTTAAAGAGTCAAAGTAAAGGGACCCCCTTGTGCCATTGTCGCTCGGCTTCAATGATGTGATTGATTGATAAATTTTTGGACAAAATTTATTTAACCAATCTCAAAATTTTCCTTTTATGATATTTTCTTTTGTGAATTATTAATTAATTCTTTAATTCGTAAATTATTTATTAGTTAAATTAATTTACAAATTATTTATTAATTAGCTACGCAGAGTTAGTTAATTAACTACTGTTTAAAATTCGCGCTTAACACTGTTAGAACAGAGGTTCCTTCCCAAAAGTCACCTTGCCCGTTCTAAATAGATAAAATTGTTATGAACAGGTGGATTCATGCCCAATTCTGGCTATAAATAGAGGCCGTTATTTTTCAAATATGAAAATTTTCTCTTCTTCTGCATATATCTTCTTACAAAGTTAAATTCGAGTATGCGTGAAACCATTGTTGGTTCTTTGAGTTCGCTGAAAATCACAAGAATTTGAGGTACCGCTACTTCTATGATTGTTAATTTGTTTTATCTTGGGAGGAAAAAATCCACAAACCTCGGGTACAGTGAGGGATTAAATTCTTTAAGAACACACAGTGAATTATGTGGATTCAAATTGTTAAATATTTTTTTGTTTAGATTCTGTTTTCTGCGTTGCTTATTAAAATACAGGAATATCATATATGGCATCATAGTATCTTACACTAGTTAGTTTTTTCAGGACTTGTTTGTAGCAGGGACAGATACTACATCAAATACATTGGAGTGGGCAATGGCTGAACTACTCAAGAATCCACATACTTTGGAGAAAGCACAACAAGAACTTGCACAAGTAATTGGCAGAGGCAAACTAATAAATGAATCTGATGTGGCAAAATTACCATACTTGAGGTGCACCGTCAAAGAAACCTTTCGAATACACCCACAAGTTCCTTTCTTGCTGATGTTGCAAAATTACCTTACTTGAGGTGCATTATCAAAGAAACCTTTCGAATGCACCCACAAGTTCCTTTCTTAATTCCGCGCAAAACAGAGGAAGATGTTGAGCTTTGTGGCTATACGATTCCAAAAGACTCCCAAGTTCTTGTGAACGTATGGGCAATAGGGCAGGACTCTAGTCTGTGGGAAGACCCTTTGGAGTTTAAGCCAGAGAGGTTTTGGAAGTCAGATATAGATGTTAGAGGTCAGGATTTTGAGCTCCTTCCATTTGGTGCTGGCCGAAGAATTTGCCCTGGATTGCCTTTGGCTATCAGGATGGTTCCGGTAGCACTAGGTTCATTGATAAATACCCTTAATTGGAAGCTACCTGGTGGAATTGCAGCTAAAGATTTGAACATGGAGGAAAATTTTGGTATTACCTTGGCCAAAGCTCAACCTCTACTAGCTATCCCTATTCCACCGTAGATTGTAGATCAACAATACTACAATATATATTACATAAAAGTATTATAGCGTATAATATGTCTATAATGAGCCAAAAGCATTGGATGTCTGACAAGCACTGTCAAAATGCTATCTATATAAGCCATTGTATCTGTAGACCTATACTTGTGCATCCTTGAATCGAAATAAGACCATGTCACCACCAAGGATTATGTGATTCTTTCTCGGCTTTCTGAAATGATAATTTTATTTGAAATAACTATTTATGACAAACATAACAACTAAAGAAGAACAAAAGGAGTGGTTCTGAAGAATTCTACTAAGAACAAGAGTTTAGTAGTATACTAAGGTGTTGGATAACGTGTGTGATTCTTTGAATTAATTTTGAAGTCGAGGATAATTTTGTCATTTAAAGATTTTCACTTTCTAATTGAATGTTGATGTTAAGGGTGGTTATGTAATTTAAAGCTTTTCACTTTATCATTGAATGAAGGAAAAAGGCTCAAATATGCTATCAAACTTTAACAAAAGATTTATTTATGCTATTCGTTAAAAGTTTGGCTCAAATATGTCATTGCTATTAAGGAAAAAAGGCTCATCCATGCCATTATTTTTAAACGCTGATTTTGCAAAACAACCTTTTACACATGACATGTTTTAATTCGGTCACATCATTTAAAACAAAAAACAAATTCTAAATAAAATTTAAAAAAAAATCACAAATTAAGAATCTTTTTAAAAATTTTATTTAGAATTTATTTAGAAACAAATTCTAAATAAGAAAAAATCCAACAAATTGAGAATTTATTTAGAATCAAATTATAAATAAAATTAAGAAAAAATCCATAAAATTAAAAAATAAAAAAAATTATAATTTTTTTAGAAACAAATTCTAAATAAGAAAAACATCTACAAAATTTTAAATTTATTTAGAAACAAATTCTAAATAAAATTAAGAAAAAAATCCAAAAAGTTGAGAATTTTTTTCTTAATTTTATTTAGAATTTGTTTTTTTTTAAAATGACGTGACCGAATTAAAACATTTCATGTGTAAAAAGTGATTTTGCAAAATCACTGTTTAAAAATAATGACATGGATGAGCCTTTTCCGTAACATCAATGATATATTTGAGCCAAACTTTTAACGGATGACATAAATAAACCTTTTGTTAAAGTTTGATGACATATTTGAATTTTTTTCCCTTGAATGAATTACTTGTATTCAATCGTATATTTTGTGTGGCTTTTTCTTATGGACAAAAAGGTACTCCCACTGTTTAACCCTCTGTTTGGATGGTGATTTGCCATGGTTTATGATGTATGATATAATATGGTCAGTATAATACAATACAATGTCGGAATGGATTGTATGGTTTGTTACTGTTTAATTAATTTTATTGTTACAATATTCAGATAAATTGTACTATTTGCTACTATTTAATAATAATTTTGTTGTTTGATTTGACAGTATGATACTGTATTGACTGATAAATTCAGAAAAATGCCCTTAATTGTTATAAATATTAAATTTATTGATATTTATTTAATAAATACATAGAATCAAGTAAGGAAATAAGCTGATATGTCTCTAATTCATACAAACAACACACACACACACACAAAGAGAGAACTGTACGTTAGAAAAAGAAACTCAAAAAATAGATTGACTCATGGGAGAAACGAGGAGAGGCCTAAAAGTTCATGTGGAGAAAATGGGTAATACAATTGTGAAAGCAGTAGATATATATCAGGGTAAAGTTTAATAAAAAAATTAAATGATAAATTAAAATAATTTAAATTTAAGTAAACAATAATTGGAAAAAAAATTATGGGATACCACCAAAGTGGTGGTTTCAAAAAGTGAAGGTTTTCATGGTTTTAATATCACGCCCCAGGAGGGTACCTTAGACGTAACTGGCACTCAGAGACTATTGCTAGTCCCCAAGCGAACCACCAGGCCTCATCGTATTCACTCAATCAATGCATCAATAGAAGACATCTAAATTAACAATGAATAACAGCAGGCTACTCTACCTCGTCACATCTACATCAAGAATAAGGGCTCTAGGCCACAAGACTAGTCAACAATGTCTATAGCATAAGATAGAATTATAACAATATAATTTAGAAAGGGGGAAAGACCCCAACATCATTCCATCATCTCTCTATGTCTATGAAGCCTCTACTTTTACAGTCTAAGAAGGTACCATGACAGACCACGGTTACCACAAACTCATAAGAAATAACTCAAATCATAGGAAAATAAAATAACAGGTATCCTCCAAATGCAGGGGAGGACTCACCAATGACTGGAACTAGGAATGCTCTGAACCTCAATGATTAGTCTGCTGAAGTCCTGTGTGTGCTGAATCTGCATCATGAAATGATGCAGCACCGAATGACATCGGTTCATAGAATGTACGATATGTAAAATGGGCTGAAAGTAAATAGTATAGACAGAATAATATGGAATAACATCAACTCATCAGGTACTCATCTCATATCAGAATAAGGAATAGACAATATTGCATTAACATCAATCAAGACTCAAACCATCATATCAACATCAGAGTACTATCAACATGAAATCTATCTAGGAGTTTTTCTAACCGACAACCATCACCTATGAGCCGGGGATTATACAACGAAGCGATGTCATTGCTACATCCGTCTAGTACCTTGCTGGGGTAGAGGATGTTTCTATCAGTGGATCCATAATACCATCAAGTCCTCTTTTGGGACTAGAAAATGTCCGCTTTTTCAGTTCAATCTTCTCCTACACTGGCCACTTAGTTAATAAGTGCGAGTGGGACTCACTCTGCTCATTTTGGTGCTCAATACTCCTTTCATGACTCAACATGCTCATAAGTCCTCAAACATCAAAATTACTCTACAATCATTCTCTTTCGGATAAGGATTCTAACACCCCGTAAAAATTACCAAAATGCCTTTAAAATGTATCATGTGTATAATGCATCTTCCAAAACTCTTATGGGAAATTCGAGATCGAATTTGAGATCAGCGCGGAAAATTGACTGGAAAAATCATCTCGATCCGATTTTAGAGTAACCGGGTCAAAAAATAATTTTCGCTAATTAATTTCCAGACAGTGTTGATGCGTACCCCAGGGGCGATGCACTAGGGACGCGCATATACGCATATGTTTTTCATTTTTTTGACAGAAATTAGAATAATCTATCGGAAAGTGAATTACAAAAATTATACATAAAACGCATTTGATGAACGCATTTTATGTGTATTCTTCCTGAAAATTAGTTTTTCAATATGTTTTGAGAAAATTCACCAAAATAACACTTGTTCGTGCCCCAGGAGCGACGCTAATATAGTGTTATGAGATAAAATTTTATTTTTATTATTTGGGGAAGGGTATTTTGGTAAATCCCCAACCCCTCCCAAGTCCTATAAATGATTATTAAGGTCATTTATATTGATTAGAGGGTTTTTAAACCTAGTATTTTTTTAAGTCTAAAATGTATTCCTGAGAGAGAAAGAAGAAGAGTTTGAAGGTTCAGAGATTGAGGGTCAAGTTCTTGAAGAAGATTAGCACAATCTTCATTCCAGATATGTAAAGGCTACTCAGAACATGGAATTGGTATTCCATGTGCCTAATGTATAAATTATGTTGGTAGTTGATAGTTGATAGGTTATGAGTTGAGATTTTTAAAGAATTTCTTGATATTTATGTTTAATTTTCATATATTATCTTAAATTGATGATCACCATATTTTAAATTACTGTTTACCTATATTATTGACTGATTATATGTTCATTCTATATAATTTTCCTTGTTGATGACAACAATAATGAACTTAGGGTGATGTCTAGAGCCTTGGTTGTTTATGGATATTTTGATTTCTGTAGTTTGAGTCTTGAGATAAGTGTTGTGATAGCTGATGTAGAGGAAGTTAGTATTCTTGAGGTTAAATGAGAATGAGATAGAGTTGAAGGGAAGGATTTAATTCCCGAGTTGATAGAGTGATAGATGAGAGAAGAACCCTGCTTGAGAGAAGGTTGGCTGTATTAACAGTCTGACCTTGATAGACTTATGAGCATATTAAGTCATGGGAGGAGTATTAGCACCGAAATGGGTAAGAGTGAGTCCCACTCGCACTGATTAACTATGTGGCCAGCGTAGAAGAGGATGGAACCATGAAAATGGATGTTTCCTTTGTCCCATAGAGGACTTGACAGACTTCTTTGGGATCCTTGTCAGGCTTATCTTTTACCCCAGCAAGGTACTAGACAAATGTGGCAATGACATCTCTTCATTGTATCACTACTATCTCTCTATGTCTATGAAGCCTCTACTTTTACAGTCTAAGAAGGTACCATGACAGACCACGGTTACCACAAACTCATAAGAAATAACTCAAATCATAGGAAAATAAAATAACAGGTATCCTCCAAATGCAGGGGAGTTGATGGATAGTAAGGTGATAGAGTCCTATTCTTTACTCTGAGTTGAGGATAAGTGATTGATGAGTTGATGGTATACATATATTGTTTACTTTAGCCCATTTTACATACAGTACATTCCACGTCCTAATGCCCCTTTGGCACTGCATCATTTTATAATGCAGATTCTGTAGACAGAGGACTTCAGCAGGCTCATCGATGAGGTTCACAAATTCTCGACAAAGATTTGGTGAGTTCTCCCATTACCTTTGGAGGACACATTTATTTCTTTTATTTTCTTGAGGTATTTTAATGGATTGTGGTAGCCATGGCCTGTCATTGTACCTCCTTAGATGATAGTTATAGAGGCTTCAAAAAATGGACAATTGATAGTTGAGGTCGGATTGACTATTGTTTCTCACTCCTTATTTCTATTGTATTGTTTATTTTCATACTCTACATAATAGGGATTGTGATAGCCCATTGATAGTCTATTTTCTCTTATTATGTTCGACATATGAGTTGATTGAACAATTGCAATGAGACTAGGTGGTTCACTTGGGGGCAATAGTCTTTGAGCGCCAGTTACATCCAGGGTACCCTCCCGAGGTGTGATAAACTTGATATCAAAGAACAAGTTCAAGAGTCCTAGAGAGTCTATGAAGTCGTGTCTAATAAAGCCCTTATTACTGGTGTGAAGAGCTCCACATCCATAATTTGGAGGCTATAGGACATTTAGGAATTGTTTTCTTTTTTTTCAGATTCTAAATCGTGCGATAGAGTTATTTCCCAAGAAGTCTATGATGATTCATGCGATGCTTTAAACCTTTCAACTATGCCTCATTCACGAGGTGATCGAGACAGAAATGTTAAAATACTTATCGATGAGATCCCCTACGATATAGTAATCAGAATGGTAGAGAGATTGCACCAAGCTTGAGAAAAGCTGACCAATGTGCTAACTTAATTGGCGGGAAGGAGTGCACCATTACTCATATGAATCATGCATTAGACCCTCTTTTTTCCAAAACTTGCCTTCGATGTTATCTATGAGAGAGAAAGTTATGTCTCCATAGAGTTTAATGTTACCACCTAACAGTGAGATGTGAGGTCTTATAAACCCTGAGCAGAATTGAATCATCCTAGAGTTAGAAAGATGATAATGGAAAGAAAGGGACGAGATAGCAAGAATGATGACTGATTGAGGCTTATAGTTAAAGATATGTATCCATTAGGTAACTAGTGAAGGGATGAGTCGATGGCCATAAGCTTGATGAAAAAGTTGAAAGTACCCTATGATTGCTATGATGATATGAGGTATAGAGAGAAAGAGAGGGGGGGAGTTAGTGTCAAAATGTGTTAGAGCATGCCCCAAACTAGAAGAAAGTGTATGTCGATGTATTGTGATATTCCTACTATTAAGGGTGACGTGTAAATCCTAAATAGGGAAAAAGAGTGATTTAATATGATAGACCTAACGTAGGCTTATGATTGTGGGTGAGAGTTTATGGGACTCATCAAGCTATGAGCTTAGTCAGATAAGGAGATATGATTGAATAGGTGAGTGGTA
>DF364356.1:17971-30484 GCA_000787875.1 Solanum virginianum | reverse complement strand
CGTATAGTCTTTAAAAATCTAAATTTAAACTTTAAAGTATTAAATTAATTTATTCAAATTTTAACTTTGAAAATTAGTTAGAAGGAAATATAAAACTTCTACCCCTTTTTGTTTTAATTTATTTGGCTTACTTTTTTTTATTGATTTTAAAAAGATTTTTTTTCTTTTTGTCAACTCTTTAATTCTAAATTTTCACGTGACATATTTAGAATCACAAGATTAAATTATATTTAGGTATATATATTTTTTTACATTCTTTTGGTTTAAGGCTACAAGATTCCAAAATTTTTATTATTTTTTAAATTTCGTGTCAAGTCAAAATTAGATCAATATATTGAAATAGGATTCTAAAACTCTTTAAGAGATATTATTCTATTGGTATTGTTTTTCAAGAGTCCATTTCGAGTAGGGAATTGGACTTGACATTGCTGGTTTTTGCTGATGTCTGGTGCAAGTGAATTCCTTCTCCGATGTTCCCGGAGGTCTTGACGATGTTGTGCTCCGCGTTGGCGAACAATGTCCCATGTTCGCGGAGTAGAGACCTGCTTATGCTCCGCGATCGCGAAGAGTATATGTGACGTGGACCATTTTAAACTTTGAAAACATATTTTTAATCTATTCTCGAACTTGTCAAGCTTTTGAAGAAAGATTTTCGAAGATTTTTTTTGCATCACGGAGAGTATATGTGACGAACTTGTCAAGCTTTTGAGATGATTTTGAAAAAAGGTTTTCCAAGATTTTTTTGCGTAAGTGTTTCTAATTTTATATTAACTATATTCCATAAGTTTTATCTTGACTTTGTCCTTAAATTCATGAATTTGAAAAATATGTCATCTTATTTAATTATATATATCCACCCCAATAGAAATATGTGTGATGTTTACGACTTTTTGAATGAGGCTAACACATATAAGTAAAGAGGGTAATGCATTTTTTTTTCAATACATGTTTATTATTTAATTTAATATTTATATTTGGGATAATGTTAAAAATGAATATTAGATTGCGTACTCTTTTAATGTTAATTACGATAAATTAAATAAGTTATAAATTATTTTTTATTTATAAAAATAAGGAAAAAAAGACAATTTTCTTGCAAAGTGTAATGCTCATTACACTTTTCATTGTGTTTATCGTAAAATATTAAAAATTAACTTATTATTAATAAATATAATTGACCATACACAAATACAACTTATGCTTGTAATGTTAGGCTCGTTAACGGGCCTTTTCATATCTAGTATCAACATAAATACTCATCAAGAGATCACTCCACATCATTATCAACCAACTCCATCACATTTAGCTAATAAATTATCCATCCAATGAATATATATACATATGATTTTGAATAACATAACCCAAACTAAATAACACAACTTTAGTAAGATACTTAACCCCCATATTTTAAAATTTTTAACTTAGAAAATTAATATGTTCAACCAATTTATTTTCAAAAAATCATCATCTAAATGATATACTAACAGCATCGTATAACTCAAATAATTAATTCTCATTATATCATCATTCAAAAATTCATTTACTCTAATAATGATAATTTGTAGATTTTTAAATTAAATCACAAAAAATTACATCATGCTTTCAAAAAAAAAAATTCTCAATTTTGTAACGACACAATTAATTTACTCATATAAATTCTCAACTAAATAGTAAGCATATAAACTACATTCAAACATTTAGATTTGAAAATCAAGAAACATTAACATAAAAGAAATTTTATTACTAAAGTAAAGATGTAAATTACATCCAAACATTTGAATTTGAAAATCAAGAAACATTAACATAAAAGAAATTTTATTACCAAAAGCTTAACCCATGATTAAAACATAAAACATTTTTTATTTATTCATATGGTCCAAATTTAACATGTCAACAGTAACTAGTTAAGAACTAGCATCTTTAGTCATGACTTGAGAAACATTAAGAATAAATAAGCCATGATTATTATATCCTTTACCGACAAAAATATTGTTTTTGATTATCACAACCTTGCTAGATTCAAATGCAACTTTTACAACCACATTTCCTAATAATCCTACTGAAATCAAATTGGTTCGGATACTAGGAACATGCAACATTTTAGTTAATGCCAATGTTTTTCCAGATGTGAGTTTGAGAAAAACTTTTCCTTTTCCAAGGAATTGAGTGGTTGTAGAGTCACCAAGATACACAACTTTTTCTCCTTCACTGAATTGGGTGTAAGACACAAAATCTGTTTTATTGGCACAAATATGCCTGTTAGCACCTGAGTCTATCACTCAATCACTCACATTTGCCACTAAAATCACTTGAGAAATGACCGCCACAATGATATCATCTGCTTCAGCCAGATTTACTCTTGGCTTAGCAAGGTTGTCATTTTTTCCAACTATGTGTCTACATTGAGCTGCATGGTGGCCTGGTTTACCACATACAAAACAATTACCTTTCTTCTTAAAGGTTTAATTGTTGGACCTGAGTTTGTGATCAAGTTCTTTTTCATACCTATTATTTTTATTGCGAGACTTATTGTCTTTCACAAGATTGATTTTTATAGCAATTTATTTTGCTTTGGCATAGATTGATTGCTTTCTATTGGTATCCTCAATGATGATGCGTTTCACCAAATCATCAAGAGATAGTTGCTTTTATTTGTGCTTCAAATTTTGTTTATAGTCAATCCAAGATAATGCTAGCTTTTCCATCAACACACCAGCCACGAACTGTTGCGATAAAATAATTTTCTCTGACTTAAGATCTTCAATTAGTTTGTGAAACTCATTGATTTGGACTTTCACATCTTTCCCCTCGACCATCTCCCATTTGTAAAAGTTACCAATAATAAAATTTTGTTTGATAGCATCTTCAGCGATGTATTTAACAAGTAGCAATTCTCAAATCTCCTTTGCTTCCTTATTAGAACAATACACATCGAACAATTCATTAGAAAAAGTACTTAGTATTGTGTGCTCACATACCTTGTTTGCATAAACCCACTGATTTAGTTGATCAGTAGCAGGTGCATCCGGTTTTGGATCTTGGATCTATTAGCGCGGACGCCACTCCATACATGTCAAGAGAAGAAAAACACATTCTTGCCACCTTTTAAAATTTTGCCCATATAACCTTCCACCTTTAAAACATCAGAGAAGTATTTCATAATGTTATGCGAAGGCACAATAAAAACAACACCATTAGATGTTTGTGCAACAATAGTGTTATTATCAGTAACAATAGCAGATTGATTATTTCCGTGAATCATGATTACAGAAGAAATATCCTTAAGACTGTTGGCAAATATTGAAAATCACGAAAAAAAACTCAAAGCTTGAGGTATGCTTATGGCACTGTCCTTAAGGATATTTCACTTGGTGTAGGTATATCTCCCAAGATTCAACAAGCTCTTTTAGTGTAAACTAGGAACCAGAAACTAATAAAGATTACTTTCAAGAAAACCTAGTAATAAAAAAATTCTTAAAAAAATAATGTTATTTTCTACACTTCCCAACATAAGTTCATCATGAACTTATATAATATATAAGAAATGAAAAATAAGCCAACGGTCTGTAAAAATAAAAGGCCATAAAGAGGCCATTTCAAAGCAAAGAAACTGATGAAAGATTCTATCTCCAACTAACTCAATAACTCCTAAATCACCCCAATTTCAAAGTAAATGTTGTTGGTTATCTTATTTGACCAAAATTATATCACTTTAATACTCTTAATAATGGATAGTAAATATAATTGTTCTTTCAATAAAATTAATTAAAAAAGACAATATAAAATATATTGTTTTAAAATTCTTTATGAGATACTAATAAAAATAATTTACTAACAAGATTTGCGTAAACTCTACCTTCCCCAGACTCCACTCGTGGAACTATACTATGTATGTTGTGACTTTTATCATTCTTCACTTGAACTCTAATGCTTCTTTGTTACCAGGAACTTAAACAAGGGTATACTGCTCAAAAACATGATCTAGTGGCTATGAAGAACTTGAAACTCTTGATGAGTGGAGGAAAAGAAAGCAAATTTGCAACATATGAGCCTCGTTCATCACCTAAGATTATTATTTCTTAGGAAGGCAAGATGCAGTGGCTCAATTTTCATTCACGACAATCATTGGATTAATCCCCGGGATGATCAAGTCTAAGGATTTATACGTTGTCCCAACGAGGAAGAAAATGGGCCTTCAACCTAAATAATATATATTGTTTCATTCATGAAATTTAAGATCATTTTGAGTGTAAGAAAATGGTGTAATTTCATGGACAAAAAAATGAGTTCTTCTGCTTACTTTTTGCTGTAGAATGTGCATAGGAGTTCAATTTTTTTTGAATAGGTGTTAAGTGAATGTTTTGATGATCAACAAACTGACTCGGGGACCAAGTTGATGATCAGGTAGAAGTGCAGAAATGTATGTGAGATACAGTTGTTAAAGCTGTTTTGGTAGGTGAAAAAGCTGGTTTGGTTGGTGAAATGTCACCCTCATTTGTACTAGACGACTAATGGTCCATGTGATGCCTCTATTGTATTATAAAAGGAGCTTCTCCAATGAAGAAAAATAACTTTTGGAAAAATCAAAAGTGAATATTCATATTGCTCCAAAAGTTCTCTCTTGGCTCCTATAGAGAAGACTCAGCATCTGCGTTCGAGGGACCTGATAAAAGCTATCTATAGTTTCCTTTTATGTATGTTGTTGTGTTGTGCTGTAGCTTGTAAGATCACTCCTAATCTGTAAAGGAATATAATCAGTGTTTTCATTACTTTCTTAAGAGTTGAGAAACCTTGTTGGCTGGGTGTAGCCTTAAGGTATAGTAATGTTGTAGTCTAACTTCATTAAGGTGGTGAGAGTGTAGACTAGTTGTTAGGGTTGCTGCTCATAGCTTGTAACTAGGGTTGCAAGTGGAAATGGTGAGGAAGTGAGCAAAATAAACCGTGTGCATTGTATTTCTTTACTTTGCTCATTCATTTAGTGGATTAGGTTTTGAAAAAAATCCTATAGAGACAGGTCGTGGTTGTTCCTCCCTTGAGCAAGGAGTTTTTTCACGTTAAATCCTTGCATTTTATTCCATACTAATTGTCTTCTTTTAGTTTCTGGTTTTATTGCTTCGAAGGACCTGGTACCTCACTGTAGTGACAGACGCATATTACTCAACAAATTGTATCAGAGCGAGGATCTCTAAACGGTTCACACCTAGATATTTTCTAAAAATATGGCTACTTCACTCAGTCTAGAAGAAGGACAATCATCCATCAGACCCCCGAGATTCAATGGATAATTTTATGGTTGGTGGAAGGATCATATACATGATTTTCTTATGGCTGAGGATAGTGAGTTGTGGAACATCATTCTTGATGGACCATACATCCCTACTGTCGAAGTGAAACCAGGCACCAATACTCTCAGGCAGACCGCAAAAAGATAGAAAAGAACTATAGAGCTAAGAACTTCATAGTGTGTGGTATTGGAGCTGAGGAATACAATAGGATTTCAGCTTATGAATCTGCAAAGGAAATATGGGATTGCCTAAAAAATGCTCATGAACGAACTGAGCAGGTAAAGGAATCAAAAGTGGACATGCTCACTTTTCAGTATGAAAATTTTATCATGATGGAAGGAGAATCCATACATGATATGCAAACCAGGTTTTTGACTATAACCAACGAGTTAAAGCGTTTGGGTGAACCTATAAGTCTGAGCAAGAAAGTGAGAAAAATTCTTAGGGTTCTTCCAAAATCTTGGGAAAGCAAGGTGGATGCCATTACAAAAGCCAAAGACCTGAAAAAGTTGACAATGGATGTCCTCATTGGCACTGAAATCAACTCACAATGATGATGAAATTGATGGTGTAGATATGACCTATCGCACCAAAAAATTTAAGAAGATAATAAAAAAACATCATGGCTTTACAAGGAAAGGACATGTGGGTAGATTTCAGGGTAATGTTGAACTATGTCATGGATGTGGGAAGCCAAGACACTTTATCAGAGAATGTCCTTATGGAGAGAGTGATTACAAAGATGACTCAAATTTTGTGAAAGACAAAAGGAGGATTAGGTTCCTGAAAAATTCAGAAGAAAGGTTATCGTGGATCAGATTGTGATAAAGGCTCTGGGGTAATTCCTCCAGTGGCTATGATGATGAAGAACAGCTTGAGGATTCATCCATGTTCGCTGTGAAGAATGATGATGATATCTGTAATGGTTTGTTTGCTTTTATGGCTCACTCAGACGATGAAGAAGATGACGAGGAACAAGTAACACTGCTATACTTAAAAGATAACTTAGATCTTTATTCTACCAAAAAGTTGAAAAAGCTTCCTTGTGTTCTCATGATTCCATTTGTGAGTTAATTGCTGAAACAGATTTGTTAACAATAGTGTTGATGTCTCACAAGATGAAAAAGTTGTGTTAACAAATCACGTGGCTGACTTGAAAGTGAAAATTCTGGCTTTAGAAGATGAGAAAAATGAGCTTTTGAACCTAATGGAAAATGAGTCTAGATTTGATGTTAAATTAAAGGGTAAAATCAGTGAAAATGAACTTATCATAGAGAAGAAGTTGAAAGACTCTGAGTTGAAGTTGATGCTTGCTTTAGAAAGGAATACTATGCTGGAGAAAGACATGGTCAAGATTAAAGAGGACCTGTACAAGTCTTTGAAATGGACTACCTCATCAAAATTGTTGGGGAATATGTCCAACAATAAGGGACCTAAAAAGATGGGTCTGGGATATATGAACAAAATTGACCCCCCTATAATCCCCACAATAAATATGTTTCTATTGCTGACAACTTATTTTGCTTACATTGTGATAGAAATGGTCATCTGAAGGGCAGCTGTGAAGTTCTTAAAAGAACTCTGAAAAGGCAGCAGTCTGATTACTCCAGAAGAAAAAGTGTGAATGAGGGACCAGGTCCTAAGTCAAAACTGAGTAACAGACCCTTGCCTAGTTGGACTAGAATTTTTTTTATTAGACCTCTACCTCATTATTGGGAACTCAGACTGAAGTGGGTTCCTAAGACTAACAAGTGAACATGTGCAGGAACATAAACACTCTGAGTCCTTATGACAGTGATATCCTCCTTCTCTTTAGCTAAAATTCCTATGCAGGTATCTGAATAATTATTCACAATAAGTTGAATTCATAAATGTATATTGCAGATTTGCAAATTTGACAGTGTCATAGGATTTGAAGATATGACCTTGAAGGAAATTCATTCAAGTATCTTCTCATCAGGGCAAATTAAAGCTAATCAAGTCTAACTTTATAAGCAAGATGAAATAAATATAATGAATCCTCTGAAGTAGGGGAGGCTCACCAATCAGCTACCTGGTTCCCAACGAGGTCAGCATTCCTTACATAGCATTGAAGTCTTTTTGCTATGCTTGGAATGCTAACTTTAATGAAATGATAACTTTTTTTTTGTTTTTCTTATATTGTTCATTATCTTTATTTCCTATATTTTTGCTTGTGTTTGCTATCTCAAGTACCCGAAATTCCTTCATTATGGGTATTATCTCAATATAATGTTTAGGTTCTTAATGATGTCAAAAGGGGGAAGATAGCTTAATAGGCAATGGGTTGCATACATTTAGGGGAACAAGTTTGAAATAGGTTATCAAAGGGAAGATAACTTAATAAGGGCAATACATTCAGGGGGAACTGGTTGTCAAGGGGATCTGATTTATGCATAAATAGGATCACAGTTTATCATCATCAAAAAGGGGAAAAATGTTAAGTGAATGTTTTGATGATCAACAAATTGATTTGCGGATCAGGTTGAGATCAGGTAGAAGTGCAGAAGTGTGTGTGAAATACAGCTGCTAAAGTTGTTTTGGTAGGTGAAAAAGCTGGTTTGGTTGTGAAATGTCACCCTCATTTGTACTAGATGACCAATGGTCCATGTGATGCCTCTATTATAGTATAAAAGAAGCCTGTCCAATGAAGAAAAATAACTTTTGGAAAAATCAAAAAGTGAATATTCATATTGCTCCAAAAATTCCCTCTTGGCTCCTATAGAGAAGACTCAGCATCTGTGTTCGAGAGACCTGATAGAAACTATCTATAGTTTCCTTTTATGTATGTTATTGTGTTGTGCTGTAGCTTGTAAGATCACTCCTAATCTATAAAGGAATGTGATCAGTGTTTTTATTACTTTCTTAAAAGTTGAGAAACTTTAATGGCTGGGTGTAGCCTTAAGGTGTAGTGGTATTATAGTTTAACTTTATCAAGGTGGTGAGATTGTAGACTAGTTGTTAGGGTTGCTGCTCATAGCTTGTAACTAGGGTTGCAAGTGGAAATGGTGAGGAAGTGAGGGAAATAAATCGTGTCCGTTGTATTTCTTTACTTTGCTCATTCATTTAGTGGATTAGGTTTTGGGAAATCCTGTAGAGACAGGTCGTGGTTGTTCCTCCCTTAAGTAAGGAGTTTTTCCATGTTAAATCCTTGCATTTTATTCCTTGCTAATTGTCTTCTTTTAGTTTTTGATTTTATTGCTTCGAGGGACCTGGTACCTCACTGTAGTGGCAGACGCATATTTACTCAACAATAGGTGTGCTGTAAATATTTTTTTAGTTGTAGTTAATAAGTATAGGATTTAGTGTTCTTCCTTTATTTTGGCTTGTTATTTGGATTTTTTCAATCACTTAAGTTATTTTCCAGTTTACATTGTATATCCAACATTACTGATATGGGTTATGATGGAATGATTGCGATTTTTCCACCCTTAATGAATGGTATATGAGCTTGTGGAGCAGAAAATATCATGTTAGGAGCGCCACCTTTGAAATGGGCCCTACAATGCACAAATCTAAAATTAAACCGGCTCTAATTTGTCACTTAGTTATTTTATACATCAATCAATTTTGAACACTTAATATCTCAGGCAAAGTTCTCAACGGCGATCCATATCGAATAATACAATCAACATTGAAACCAAACATATGCATAATCAATGGCTAGAAATCAATTTAGTAGAATGTGAATTTGGCTACAGTAACTTAGCAAACAGTTGATAAAGGCATTTTACAAGTTGTCATCTTCTGTAGAAACAACTTCTCTGCCCCTATAAGTAAGTGGTAAAATCTACGTATACACTACTTGTCATGTCCTAGGAGGGTACCCTAGACGTAATAAGCACCCAGAGACTATTGCTAGTCCCCAAGTGAACCACTTGGCCTCATCACAATCATTCAATAAATAAACTCTACCAATCAGTGGAAGACATAAGGAAGTAAATGGGCACATCTCATCGAGTCTCAAGATAATATTAGAAATGGAAAGGCTAGTAGAAAGAAACTAGCTCAGCATGTCTTAACATCAACATCCAACTCTAGTCTATGAAGCCTCTATCACTATCAAGTTATGTCAATGATAGACCCATGACTACCTCAATTAAAATAAAGCTAATAAGTGTCTAACTCTAAAACAAGATCAAATAAATATAATGAATCCTCTGAAGTAGGGGAGGCTCACCAATCAGCTGAACATCTCAAATCCTCAATGATGCGCCTGCTGACGATCTCCAGATCTTGTATCTATATCATGAAATGATGCAGTTCTAGAGGGGGACGTCAGTATGTGGAATGTAATGGTATGTAAAATAGCTGAATAAAATCAAAACAGGTAGAATAATATAGAAACAACAATCAACTCAATATAGAAATCAATCAACATGTTAAATGTCTATTTAATGAAAAAATAAAGAGTAGACAAATGACCCATCAACCAATCAACTTGTCAATCAAATTAGACTCATCTCAGAAGGACTCATCTCATCTCGACTCAGATTACTCAGTTTGAAAACTTTTTTGGAGTTTCTCTTAATCGGCAACAGCCACTTATGAGTCAGGAGTTGTACAATAATCATATTAATGTTATCACAGTCATTCCGTACTTGCCAGGTATGGAATGAATATGATCCACAAGGAATCTAAACTCTACCGTCCTCTATTAATATCAGGGATAAAAATTAGAGAGGGGACCATGAGATATAATGGTTCAATCCTCTCCTATGTTGGGCCAGCGTAGGTAATGAGTGCCAGTGAGACTCACTCTTACTCATTTCGGTGTTGGATACTCCTTCCAAGACTCAATGCTCATAAGACTCCTCATCACCATCTCAAGTAGCCTCGTAGAGGCATTTATCATCTCAATTAGTCTCATGGAGACTCTCATAATCTCAATTAACTCAAACTCAAGGGTCATTTATTATTTCAGGGACTTTAACTCATCTCAATTAACTCAAACCCAAGCGTCCTCTATTATTTCAGGGACTTTAACTCATCTCAATGAACTCAATTTTCATTTAAGAACTCAAGGACTCAGATCATCAATTAGAAGAAGTCATTTAGACATAACATCAAGAACTCAATTATGAAAACTCATAGGCTTATCAAGCTCAAATAACTCAACCTCATACTCACATCAAGATTTCCATCAACATACTCACATCAAGGCTCTAGACTCCATCCCAAGGTTCATTCATGCATGCTTTCAGAAGTTAACATATATGGTTTATACAATATCTCATGAAAAATATTCAATTGAAGAAAACAAGTTTATAATGATCATCAACATATGAAAATACATGTAATAGATACAATTTTTTTAGAAAATAATCAAGAAAGTTTTTCAAGAAACATATATGGGGACTCATGGACTTTCAACTCATCTATGACCATTTGTAGAGCACATGAAAAAATAATTCTATATTTTCGTTTAGCCTTACATACCTAGAAAGTTGATATTACTATCGAAATTTGAAAAATACTATCTTTCTTAGAGAAAATCCTCGATTTTAGTAGTTCTTTTAGAGTGGAAGAACTTGGAAAGACATTGTTTGAAGAGATTCTCCTTGATTCTTGAATTCTTGATTTAGAATCTTTCGAGTTCTTGTTAAGAATCCTAATTCTTAGAGAAGAAGAAAATCAATAAATCCTTTCTTGGGATTCTTGAAACCCTGGATTATGATTTGAGATTCTATTAGAGATTCACGAATAGATGAAGAAATTTGGGTTGGATAGATTGAAAGCTATGAAGAATAACTCACCTTGATGATGAATCTTTGGTATCTTTAGAGTTCTTGATGAAGAACCCTGATTCTTGAAAAAGAAGAATCAAGAAATCCTTTCTTGGAATTCTTGAATTCGTTTCTTAAAACCCTTGAGGATGAATCTGGAAAGCTAATCCTAACTTTGATGACTTTTTTGATGATTCTTGAGCGTTTATGTTTAGGAGTGAAGAAGAGGGTTTTGATTATGAAAACTAACGTTTTATACGTTTTGGGACCTTATATAGACCCCCAAAAGTTTTAGGATAAAAGTACCTTCAAAATAAAAATAAAAAACGTCATTTATCTCATCCAAAAAGGGTCCGGGCTGGGTCCATGACGCGGAGCCATCGTGCACCTTCAGACAGCTCTGCATACCTTCACTAAAATGGTTATAACTTTCTGTTCTGAACTCGGATTAAGGTAAAATTAAATGAGTTGGAAAGCTAATTCAAATACCTTCGATTTGATTTATTGTGGGTCACCTAAATCATTATACTTTAGGAGATATGGTCATTTAAAGTTGACCCTTCTATCGACTCATACGAAAACTTAGTTGCTAGAAATTCTTTGGACTTAACTTAATGTAAAAGATCTCTTATATTTGTTTATTGAACGTAAGAGGGGTTGGGAATGGACTGGAATTCCCCTCAAATTAAATCTAAAATTTCACTTCAGAATCTAATCCCCATAAAAAGAATTAAAAGAAACATAAGTGTACATCCGCGATAGGTCTGCATTGCGGCTCTGTCGCGCATCCACTCTGGAATTCAATTTTGGATCGAAAAATTATTTTCGATCCGGTTGCTCTAAATTTTGAACGAGACCATTTTTCCATTCAATGTTCTATGCTGATTGCATATCCAGTCTCAGATTCGCAAATGGAGCATAGAAAGATGCGTTATGTGCACGATTTCATTCTAGGAGTATTTCAGTAATTTTACCAGGCGTTACATCATCTCCCCCTTGGGATCATTCGTCCTCAAATAATAAGTAAAGGTAGATATCAAGACACGAATAGAATCAAAACTCATCTCAACATTCACATCTATCACTAGTCTTTCGACTTCTCATCACTCTCAACAATCTCTATTCAGGCTCAAGAATAGTCAATCGACTCAAGAATAGGAACATCAATTAAGTCAAGGGTAAGAATGTTATCTTCAACATTCTCATCATTATGCACGAATAATGATCAAGACTCTTCTCATCAATTACTTAACAAATCAAACTATCGACCTATTCGGTCGATCACAAATCACTCAGAATAGACAAATCGGTTCAGATCAACAGTAGAGATATTCTCTCAGACATTTTCAGCCTCAAGCACGAATGGAACGTTGAAACTCATTCAACTCGAATCATTTAAACACTTCGACAATGAGCCCTTCGAACTCAGGAAGGAAAATATCAACTCTAATCGAGAATGGGACCATCGATACATAAGACTTTTC
>DF364356.1:1110-17874 GCA_000787875.1 Solanum virginianum | reverse complement strand
CTCAATTGTGCTCCCTTTCACGACACTCTACTCCATCAACTTAAGCTCATAACTCCTATTCAACTCTCTACCTATCCACGTCCTCTTATTCCATTCAAGCCTACTTCTAAGCCTCAAGGTGCTACACTTAAGACGATCATATTCATATAAAGCTAATCCTCAATACTAAGCTCTATACTTCTACAGGGGCTTTCATTAAAAGATCACTAGTCCTTTTCGCTACTTCACTATCACGAAGTCTTCGATAGTTTGTCATCAATACTCACATAACAATAACCACACATTCAAGCCTATCATTCTAACCACTTTAACTCTGTCTTAGTATTTTCAAGTCTATTTAGCACTTCTACCTCTACCATTCAATGAGCTCCCACTTAAAGTCACACTATCATACTCTCACCTACCTGTTGCACATCATAAGATCTTATCTCTCTCCTCCTCCCTATCTCTACCCCGACATGACATAAGTACAACACCAATGTAACAGTAAGGATTCGTTTACTCCTCCTAATCTACCCTCATTCTCTGTCTAGTACTATCAAAATCACTATTAGGGCCTAGAGGAACTCATCATCTCCCCCTCTGGCGAAGCCCCAACTACTACTCCTCTTGCACAATAAGCATGATTCTACGTCTCAAACTTGACATTCTACATCCTACCATCAATAGTAGCATAACGTACCAAAGGTCAAGGCACGCATAAGATAATGTCAAAATGTAGAACTTTCACTCCCTCTCATCAATCATCACTCATCTACTATCTTCGATATTTCTATCAAGACATGAGAAGACAGGATCACTTAAAGAACTTAGAACGATGATCATTAGCACGATTTAATCGAGAAATATTATTTGAGAACGTTCATAATGAAGTACAATCTCTGTCATCTATCAAGGTCATTCTGAGTTCACAGAATTATACGTAGGGTAAAACACAGGTCACTTCTCCCTCAACATAGGATTAGAAACACTTAGATCTATAGGGTAAGATCAAAGTTAATGAACGAATTCATCGCTTTTCATCCTCAATAACAATCAACAAATTGTATATGGCACTAGGCCATGGGCATAGCAGTCGTATACCAGACGAGAATAAAGCATCACCTCAATGGAAGAATAAGGAACATATGATATGACAAGAAAACTGATGTCTCATCTTGATCAGCCCATCTCTATCAAACTCAAGATCTACTTCGATTTCTCACGTCACCATCTCCCCCTTAGCTCAAGTGTTATCTCTCCAATTTTGTGAATCAAATCCCTCTACTAGGCTATAAGCATATACATCCATACGATCAGGAATCACTAATCACAAGAATAGGCGTTTTAAACTCTTTTATCATTCTATAGTCGTATAAATTAGCCACTAAGACTCTCTTAAAAGATACCACTCTCAGCTTCCTCTTGTCTCTATGGTAATTTCTCTCTATATTTGTTGCTCTTAATAGCGTACATAACCACTTCCCACAACTGTTATAGTCTAACCTCTTCTTTTGCCTTCTAACTATAAGGAAACAGATTTTCAAGCTTATTTATATTGTTTAAGACTGTCATGGGCCCCCTACATCAAGCCAAGTTCAAAGGATTTTTCCTTGGCTAAGTTCGACACTAGTACCGGTAGAAGGGTTGATCTTAAACAAGCATAACTCTTATCACATTTAGAACTGAGTGGCCCACGACATTTCAAATGAAAGCCCTTTGAGTTAGCTTTGCAACACACTTAGTTTTACCTCATTTCGCTGTCGGATAAAGGAGTTATACTCATTTTTGTGAGACCTTCCCGTGCAGTGAAGCCCCACGGGCACCTATATGGGTAGTGGTGTCTTGTACGGACCGTGTGAGGTGTCTTGAGTTGGAAAAGGACATTTTTGGCCTAAGGCATAGGGAAAGACCAGTGGAACAGGCCGTGTGGCTTGCCACTGGTCGTGTTGCTGGTCGTGGCTGAGTACAAGAGAGGAATAGTAGGCAATTGGGGGAGTTTTCTTGCTAAGTGTTATGCCATGCCCCTCACCACTACCCGTGGCATGGTGCACGACCCGTGGTCCTTGAAGTGGAGCCTGAGCAACATTTTCCAGCACCAAGTATGGTGCCACAAGCCTCTACACTAGCCGTGAGGCTCTACACAAACCGTGGAGGCCTACGTGGTCGCGACGAGACGTCTTTTTCCAATCAATTTCCAACTTTAATTTTTATACTAAGTACCTTGTCACGGGCACTCCAAACGACCCGTGGAGTGCCACACGACTCGTGTGACCTTCCATGGGGCACCACTTTGCCAATTTTTCCATCCATTTACTAATGGTATTTTCGTAAATACTAATTATTCTAATGACCCTTTTTGACTTTCTAAGCTATCTTAACCTTCCTAAAAGACCTAAACAATGTTATAAAGGATAAAACTCACTATTCTCATCTCAATCACACTCCCTAATTCTCTTAACAGCCTCCATTAAGCTCCAATTACCCAAGAACAAGTTTGGATTCCAAGACCCACTTCCAAGCTTCCATTCTTCCTAAACTCAATTCTAAGGAACTCAAGGTCTAAGGTATATGGGTTGATCCTTGACTTCCTTTCAATCAAGGAGACCCAAAATTATTTTTAAGCAATCTCATGGATTTCTAGTTACTTTAATTTTGGGGTTTTGAAGATTATGAATCATAAAATTCTAATTATGCATGGGCAGTGTTTAGTTGATGATTTTAATGTGATTTAAACTATTATATGAGGATCTTCTTTGGGGTTTATGGAATTTCAAGTATGAATGTCCCCTTTAAGACTTCTAAATGCATGGGTGATTACACTACGAATTTAAATGTGGATTTAATTATGTTCTCCATTGAATTTTTGCATGAGTATATAGACTATGAAATTATGTTTTGGCCTTTAAGCCTCAGAATACATTGAAATGGTTTCTGAAATGATTTACGTCGTTTGAGAGTATGTGTGTGTATCTATCTATCTATCTATAGGCTATCCTCAAGGACCCTCTCCCTTTCATTGAACTATGTGCCTAGCATAGGTTTTTGATCCAAAGAGGGAGTTGTCCCGTAAGGAGAAGAAATGATTTGATTTATGATTTTTTGAAAATCCTATCCAAAGAGGGAGTTGTCCCATAAGGAAGGTTACTTCATACGAAGAGGGAGTTATCCCGTAAGGTGAAGTATGGTCTACTCTTGGCAAGTAGATCACCTCTTTACCGATGAGGGAATTTCATCAGGATTCCAAGTAATAGCCGCTTGGTCTTACTTATGTCAGTTGAGGTCACATCCCATATATATATATATATGTATATATATATAAACGAGTGTATCATTTGCATTCCATGCATCATGACTTTCATAGCATCTTGTTATATTACATTCTTTGATATTCAACTCTTTCGATATTATGTGCTTTGTCATTTAACGTTGATATGCAGGTTTTGGTAAGTTATTACTTTCCCATCCCTTAGAACTATGTGTTGATTGCTGACTATGCTTCCGAACTGATGATACATGTTTTGGTTTCTTGAGGCTTGTTTGGGGACTCTCGGGTTCCCATAAGCCGTGTCACATCTAGGCCCTAGGTCCGGGTCATGACAGTAATGCTCAACTTCTGTGCTCTCATAAACTAATTTGTACGAGACTTAGACTATAAGGAAAAAAACCCATCATCGTCTATCCATACGTACCAATCAACTTAGTTGCCCGGGATGACAAGGAATGCTTACATCAGCCTACTCCACATTGACAACTCAAATATACTATCTATATTCTTATAGCATTCGTAAGTTAGAGCTTCACACATCTTTACACAATCATAGATACATATCTCACGTCTCTTCTTATCTATTGAGCTATCATCATTTCACTCGTCTTACCTAAGGGGAACTTGTATTCTGCCCATAGCATCACTTTCCTTACAACTCAGTACCACTCAGATATATATTATACCTCCTTACTTGACTAAGGTCATAACTCGATGAGTCTCATGAACTCTCACTTAAAAAAAATCATAGGCCTAATTTAGATCTATCACATTGAAACCACTCTTTCCCCCTATTCAACATCCACACTTTACCCTCAATAGTATGGATACTATAACACCTCGACAGAAACTCCCTTCTAGTTTGAGCATGCTCATCACATTTTAACAATAACCCTTTCTCTATACCTCATCATGAAAAACTAAGGGGTACTTACTACTATTTTCGTCAAAAATTATGGCAATCGACTTATCACCCTATTACTTACCAAATAGATAACAACTCTACTCACATGTCTCAATCAGCTATCACTCTAAATATCACGCCCTTTCCTTTATCAGTTCTTCTTGAAAGCATGATCGCAATTGCGTAACGCGTAACACACGAATTAAAAGAGAGTTTTCATAGAGTTTAACTCTATCGCACGAATTGGAATAAGAAAGAAGTGTAACAATTCCTAATGTCCTATAGCCTCCTTCTTATAAAGTGTAGTGCACAACACACTCATAACTAAGACTCTACTAGACATGACTTCATAGACTTCCTAGGACACTTAAACTCGTGCTCTGATACTAAGTTTGTCACGCCCCGGGAGGGTACCCTAGACTTAACTGGCACCCAAAGACTATTGCTAGTCCCCAAGCGTATCAGTTGGCCTCATCACAGTCATTCAATAAATAAACTCTACCAATCAGCGAAAGATATAAGGAAGTAAATGGGCACATCTCATCTAGTTTCAAGATAATATTATAAATGGAAAGGCTAGTAAAAAGAAACTAGCTCAACAAGTCTTAACATCAACACCCGACTCTAGTCTATGAAGCCTCTATCACTATCAAGTGGTGTGAATGATAGACCCATGGCTACCTCAATCAAAATAAAGCTAATAAGTGTCTAACTCTAAAGCAAGATGAAATAAATGTAATGAATCCTCCGAAGTAGGGGAGACTCACCAATAAGCTGAACGTCTCAAATCCTCAACGATGCGCGTGTTGACGATCTCTAGATCTTGTATCTACATCATGAAATGATGTAGTCCCAGAGGGGGAAGTCAGTACGTAGAATGTACTGGTATGTAAAATAGCTGAATGAAACTGAAACAGGTAGAATAATATAGAAACAATAATCAACTCACTATAGAAATCAATCAACATGTCAAATGTCTATCTAAAGAACGAATAAAGAGTAGACAAATGACCCATTAACCAATTAACTCATCAATTCAACATGTTAAATGTCTATTTAATGAAAAAATAAAGAGTAGACAAATGACCCATCAACCAATCAACTTGTCAATCAAATTAGACTCATCTCAGAAGGACTCATCTCATCTCGACTCAGATTACTCAGTTTGGAAACTTTTTGGGAGTTTCTCTTAACCGACAACAACCACTTATGAGCCAGGGGATGTAAAACAATCACGTTGATATTGCCACAGCCGTTCTGTACATGCCAGGTATAGAACGAATATGATCCACAAGAAATCTAAACTCTATCATCCTCTATTGATTTCAGAGATGTAAACTCGAGAAGGGACCATGAGATGTAATGGTTCAATCCTCTCTTACGCTGGACCAACGTAGGTAATGAGTGCAAGTGAGACTCACTCTTACTTATTTTGGTGTTGGATACTCCTTCCAAGACTCAATGCTCATAAGACTCCTCGTCACCATCTCAAGTAGTCTCGTAGAGGCACTCGTCATCTAGTCTCATGGAGACTCTCATAATCTCAATTAACTCAAACTTAAGGGTCCTCTATTATTTCAAGAACTTTAACTCAACTTAATTAACTCAAACTCAAATGTCCTCTATTATTTCAAGGACTTTAACTCATCTCAATGAACTCAATTCTCATTTAAGAACTCAAGGACTCAGATCATCAATTAGAAGAACTCGTTTAGACATAACATCAAGAACTCAATTATGAAGACTCATAGGATCATCAAGCTCAAATAACTTAACCTCATACTCACATCAAGATTTTCATTAACATACTCATGTCGAGGCTCTAGACTCCATCCTTAGGTTCATTCATGCATGCTTTCAAAAGTTAACATATATGGTTTATACAATATCTCATGAAAAGTATTCAATTCAAAGAAACAAGTTTATGATGATCATCAACATATAAAAATACATGTAATAGATACAACTGTTCAAGAAAATAATCAAGAAAGTATTTCAAGAAACATATATGGGGACTCATGGACTCTCAACTCATCTACGACCATCTATGGGGCACATGGAAGAACAATCTCATATTTTCGTTTAGCCTTACATACCTGGAAAGTTGATATTACCATCGAAATTTGATGAATATTAGCTTTCTTGGAGAAAATCCTCGATCTCAAAAGACATTGTTTGAAAAGCTTCTCCTTGATTCTTGAATTCTTGATTTAGAATCTTTAGAGTTCTTGTTAAGAACCCTAATTCTTGGAGAAGAAGAAAATCAATAAATCCTTTCTTGGGATTCTTGAATTCGTTTTCTTGAAACCTAGGTTATGATTTGATATTATATTAGAGATTCACGAATAGATGAAGAAATTTGGGTTGGATAGATTGAAAGTTATAAAAATAACTCACCTTGAGGATGAATCTTGAAAGCTAACCCTAATTTTTATAACTTTCTTGATGATTCTTGAACGTTTATGTTTAGGAGTGAAGGAGAGGGTTTTGATTATGAAAACTAACGTTTTATGCATTTTAGGACCTTATATAGACCCCCAAAGGTTTTAGGATAAAAGTACCCTTAAAATAAAAATAAAAAATGTCATTTATCTTATCCAGAAAGGGTCTGCGACGCGGAGCCGTCACGCACCTTCAGATAGCTCTGCAAGCCTTCACTAAAATGGTCATAACTTTCTACTCCAGACTTGGATTAAGGCGAAATTAAATGCGTTGGAAAGCTAATTCAAATACTTTCAATTTGATATATTATGGGTCATCTAAATCATTATACTTTAGAAGATATTGTCATTTGAAGTTGACTCTTCTATCGACTCATACCAAAACTTAGTTGCTAGAAATTCTTTGGACTTGGCTTGATGTAAAAGATCTCTTATATTCATTTATTGAACTTAAGAGGGGTTGGGAATGGATCAGAACGCCCCTCAAATTAAATCTAAAATTTCACTTCGGAATCTAATCCCCGTTGAAAAAATTTGAAAGAAACATAAGTGTTCATCCGCGACAAGTCCGCGTCGCGGCTCTGTCGTGCATCCATACTGGAATTCGATTTTGGATCGAAAAATAATTTTTTGATCCGATTGCTCTAGAATTTGAACGAGACCATTTTCTGACTCAATTTTCTATATTGATTGCATATTCGGTCTCGAATTCGCAAATGGAGCATAGAAAGACGCGTTATGCGCATGATTCCATTATAGGAGTATTTCGATAATTTTATCGAACGTTACACTACCCTGTTGTTACTTTTTTCTATGTTGGCTGTTGGTTTATTGACAACAGTTAGCTACAAAACACATGTGTTTGGTATAGAGGATAATATGGATAATGTATAAGTATCTATGACCAGAATCTCAGCGTCACATGTTAACTTAATTAGGGTTTAATTTAAAATGCACAACTAAAGCTGGTGTGGCATAGTGAGTGCATACACTCTCGTGAAGGCAAGTGATGAGTGAAAAAATTGGCCACATGTCCTTTTCTAATCGATAATTTTATATTGGTTAGTACACATAATTGTTGATATTAAAACTTATACATATTAATTTCTTTTGTATGTAAAATATTTATTTTAATTTCTTCCTTACTTTAAACTTTTTATTTTCTTTCTTTTATTAATTTCTTATCTTTTTCACTTTTAATTATTTTTTAAAATTTATTATGTGTATTTTTTAAAAAATATTTAAAAAGTGTTCTTCAATTTTAACGTTTTAAAATGCCGCAATCTTAACTTGCCAGTTGTTTGATTTTAGCCTTCTACTTTGAGATATTCTTATTTGAAATTATTTAGCTAAAAAGAAAAAAAAAAGGTAATAATAATGAAACAAATGTGTAGGATGAAAAACGCAGAGTATTCATACTGATAAACTTAATACCTAAAATGAAAAAAAATGTTATGTCTCAATTTATGTGACAAGATCAAAATTTTGGGAGTTAATTCAGTTTTTTTAATTGGCTATTATATATTTTTTCGAGAGTCAATATATGTAACACGATTCATTCCTTAATTTATGTGTTATTTATTCACTCACAAAAGTCTCAGACATGCATTTTTAATCAATAGTTAAACCTATCACCATTATCAATCTCTCTCTCTTCTTCTTCCTTTCTTGCTAAGTTGTTTTTGTAGTCACTTTACGACATACCCCGTTAGATGCTGCGAGCTTTTTTCCCTTTTCGATAGATTTTTCATTCTGAGCCTGGAGGATTTTTCACTTAGTGTACTATTTATCCTGAGTAAATTGAACGTCATTATAGCATCCTAGGCAAATACCATATCGACAAAACACGAGAGATGTTAATTGCTAGTATATAGAGAAGCGACCTAAGACTCTAGTGACGTGTTTTAAATCGTGAGACCATAGGACCTAAAGTCTCAACAACACAAAGCCACCTCCGTTCCTTCTTGTTATCACACGGATATTATGCCCTGGAATGAGCAATCGCACAATATGTATACTAGAGAAACTGAGTTGAAGCATAAACAACAGGGTCTTGCCCTCATCTCAAGTCATTTGCTGGATGTTCCATTTGCAGCAAGTCATGCTTCATCTCAAGGAAGCGACAGTAGACAATTGTACGACTTGGAAATCAACTAAGAATACCTGCATCATTCAGCTTTTCTCGTAGATTGACATTTTCTTCCATCATTTTATTGAGCTCTTCACTGTCTGGGATGCCAAACTGATCTTCCTGAGCTAGATTGTCATACACTTTAAATGATAATTTTTTAATGCTTATCAAATTCCAAATGACAAGGTTAATAATCATCCCAGGCTTAGGCTAAACACAAGAGAGATGTTGATTGCTGGTATATAAAGAACAATCTCCAACCCAAATGACGCATTTTAAAGTAGTGCGAACCTAGGACCCAAAGTCATCAATAATACAAGCTATTACATCCACAGTCCTGATGTTCAATCCAACATAAGAATACATGCCACTTGAAGGTTCAACAACTTTCACTTTTTGACTTGAGCAGAGAGACCTTCAAAACTTTTGACTTCCCAAATAATCGTTGAGCCTTGCCAAAATCCTAACTATGGAAAAGTAATATCTTTCCTTACAATCTATGACCATAATGTACAATATGTCTATTATGTGATACATTGAACAATTTTTTCCTCATGTACCTTTGTGTTATAGTAGATGACTGTACCATTTGGAAATCACAGCCTCCTTACTGAAAGCACTTAAAAAAGAAAGTTTATAACTCTAAGCCAATTCCCATAATACAATTACACACCACACACGTCTATATACACTGCAAAGTGAAGTGGTGTCAAATTCAGTAGATCATATATGGCTTACAAGCAATTCTTTATGCTGAGAGGTGACTCAAACTGCCATTCATCTTGATTAAGCAAAATCTGAAGGTTTCTCAATAGTTCACCCTCTAGCACAATCATAATACATCGTAATACGTCTATTTGTTTACTAGCCTTAGATTAATCTCTGATGTAAATCAATGCATGTTTCTGACCATTCACAATTTTAGTTGACTGAAGTTTAAGAACACAAAGAACAACTCCTACAATAACAATCGATAAATGACCAAATTAAGCTAATTGACAAGCAAAGGAGAATTCGACAAAATTAACTCTCAACTTATCTGCACGTACAGTAAATTGCAACAAAGCGTCATAAGTAAGACGACATCATATTTTGAACATCTGATATACATCAGCTAGAACTGGAAAAAATTGACAAGAGATGACTCTTTCTTTGTTATGGTGTCAATCCTACGAAGTAAAATACAACCTACTACTACTAACAACAACATACAGGTGAGTATAGGTGCACGCAGACCTTTCTACTATCCTTGAAGAATAGTGCAAATGCAATGTATCTTGCATAGATTCATTCAAAAAGATTTTCTATAGTTCAGAAGATTTCATTCTACTGTTAAGCAAAGTTTCATTCTTGACATGGGCTACTTGATGCTTACAAGAACTATAAACTTTCAATTAAACATGGTTGCACAAACTACATATAATGTCTTTTAATGTTACACTTTGCTATGAACTTCCTAAACAAAAATTTTACTCCAATTTCCTACCTAATGTAGGTCTCTTTTTCTTCAAAATGTGTAAAAGAAATTCTCATCCAAGGCTTGGGTTCCAGTAGAGTTGTATGTTAATTCCATTTTCAGCAAGTCATGTTTCATCTCAAAGAAGCCAAAGTAGACGTTGGTATGACATGGAAATGACAACCTCCTTACTGAAAGCAATTCTAGAACTCTTGGCCAATCGACATATTGCAATTACAGACCAGTACGCATACGTCTAAATATATTTGACTACAAAAAGTGATTCTTATGGGTCATAGGCGAAATATATATATATGCTGAAGAAGCTAGAATAGCAAAGCAATGTGAAGGGAGCCAAACTGCCAATTTATCTATGATATCACTGATTTAACGATTAATCAAGAATTGAAGGTTTAATGGACAGTATTAGCGCGGAACCTTTTTCTGGTTCCCCTACACCATGATGCATCTATTTTGTTTCCTAATTTTGAATTCATTTCAAATGCAAATATATCGATGCTGATTTACAAGTTCTGAGCTTCCATATGAGGCTGACTCAAAAAAGGAAGGAAAAAAGAAACAAAAAGGAATGAAGTTGGAAAATGACAATTAAAATCCATATCAACTATACTATAGAGAGTCGGAAAATTGCAACATCCATCAATCATTAGTGATCAATATTACCTTCAAATACCAAGTTAAAACTCAAAGATCAACAAATAAAGGTACTTAATGAAAAAGAAATGTGTTCGAAAATCTTCCTTTTATATTTTTGGTTCCAAGCATAATGTAGTTCTTCTTACAAGGAAAAGACAAAGTTACCTCATTGTGAAATAGAGATTTCATTTTTCTGAGAATTCATGCCCTTTCAAGTGATTCTGCAAATTGATTGAACAACTCCTGAAAAGAAAATGAAACGCAATCAAGAGCAAGAGATACATCTTTCTGATGATCACACAGCTATATGTATAAACAGTTCAAAGCATTAACATAACGCTTACAGTCAACGATAACAAAACTGCAAAACTATCTTTATTCACTTACAGTTTAGATGCATCTCAATGACTTCAATGAGGGATCTTTCATTCCGTCCTCCATTATTCCCATCACATTTTTTCTCATTAAATACTAGAAATCAATGGTCGCCTTAATTTTGCTCCTATTTTGTTTTTGAAAAACTGTTCATGGAATTAATCACCTCAGTAGTCTTATTTACTATTGCAATTTTGAAATTATACATTTTGTATCTTGATTTTTAAAACACAATTGCTCACATCACTTCCAAACAAGCACGATGGAAGAAGACCATTGTGACAATCACAGTTTCACCTATCTAATTATCAATATCACGGTAGTTGGCTTAGTGACAATACGTTGATCGCAGCCTGCAGAGTAGGTTTCTGCCAATATTATTGTAACTCATATCTAATTATCTATATAATTGCTACCCTTAATATTCATTATTCTCATATTTTTCATATCATTTGTTATATCTAAACCCTTTTCCAAGGTTATAAGGTTATCCTTTTTATTCTACAGTTAAACTAGTGGTGCATTTACATGGTTGTGTTCCAAAATGATATTTATATGCATTTTTCTTGTCACACTTTAAAATATTTATTTATAATTATTGTATTCCATTATTCACCACATGCATGTCTTTTGATAGAACTTTTATAGGTGTATAAAGATTTTCATAAACAACAAAACAGAAATAAAACAGCTTGTGAGAATAACTTACATGTGTATTTGTTTTAATCATCACAGACGTTCATAGTCGATGTCTATGTTGGGAATTTGAGCAATATTTGGCCAGTATTCCCCCTTGTTAAATTGTAGTTGTGGTGTGAGCAATGGGCAGTCGTAAATATATAGTTTAGAGAGGGAAGAGAGCATCCCATTTACGGGATGGGATTGGAGATTAGGTCAATCATAGATTATCAGCTGAGAGAGGGAGGAGGGCAGTGCTGATTCAGAAAGGGATTTGAGATTAGGGCAATCATAGATGTGTAGAATTTGAAGCAAAGTGAGGTGGCAAAGACCTAGTGAATGGAGATCATGATGTTCATATAAACGGAGCTCGGAAAGAGAAGAGGGAAGCTGCCCTTGTTCCAGTAGTGACTGAATTTGAGGTACATTACCCTGAATAAGTAGATATTCAAGAGAGGTGAGGCTTTTCAGAAGTTGCCTGCTTAATGATTTCAGATTGGTTACCCGAAGCGTTTGAATAGAGGAAGGCAACTCCCAATCAACAATCTCTTCGTCACTCCCATCATTTCTGATCCATAACACTCTGAGACAGGGGAGTCCCTGTAAGCGCCACTTCAACAGTTTCATGCAATTCCTGATCCTAAGGACTTGTAAATTGAAGGGCAATCCTCCTTCAGGAAATGACTCGATTTCTGGACAATTATTCAGTTCCAGTTCCTTAAGAGATGGAAGGAGTTGGTGCATACATTGTGGCAGCCACTTCAGATTCGAGCAGTACTGAATAGACAAATACGTCATCGCAGATGGAAGGTTCACTAAAAGTTTTTCAACATTCTCACATTCCATAATATAGAGATTTGCAGTCGCAGCAGGAATCAGAAATGTAGTAAGGTTGGGGCAACTCTCTACTCTCAAATAGCGTGCTTTTGGGAGCAACGCAAGTGATATGTCATCTATACAATCACATTTAAAAATTCTAAGTTCCTCCAGAAACATCTCACCAACTGGCGACTCCAATTTCCATTTCTGGCAACCAGATATGCTTACTCTCTTCAAGGTACTCGGCAGTATACTAAAAGGTAATGACATAAGAGAGTTACAATTATCAATATATAATTCAACAATCTGCTTCATTCCCTCAAGTTGACAACAATCATAAAAAACAACTCCAACCTTTGGAGAACCAATAACTTCAAACCTTTTTAAACTTGAAAGTCGGATGGGTGTCTCCAAATTGAGTTCAGGACATCTCGAAATTCTCAATTCTATCAGAGAACAAAGATTTTCAGGCAACTTCCCCATCAACTTCCCACAATTGTAAATTGAAAGGTTCTTAAGTTTGGGGAAGTCACGAGCGTGCCATTGCTTCCACTCCGGCATATCTTCAAATTTAAGCTTCTCAAGAGAGTTAAAAGGCTTTTTGTAGGAAAAACTGCCATAGAATTCTTTGGTCACCTCTCTTATTCCATGCATCTGTCTAATGGAGAGGAATTTCAAACAAGGAAGTTGACCTATTGCTGGCAAGGAATCACAGTTCTTGCAGTTGGCAATACACAATTGCACACACTTCTGAAGAAACAAAGGATCAGCAACCCAATTTGAAAATTTTGTCCCTCTATATCCAGTGATTTCAAGTTCTTTTATGTTTTTATGTGGGCGTAGCTCATCAAGTATGTCTCTTTCGGTCTGTGAATTGTCAGCAATACTTTCACTCCACTCCAAAGATAACTTGGCAACATGATTCTTCTCCCTCATCTTTGCCGTCACAGCTTCCCTTCTATCAACTACATTTTGCAACTCTAGAACTGATAGTGATCCATACAAGTTCTGCGCTTTGCCCAAATCTTCCATTCTTGAACCACCTACAGGAAACTTGGCTCCCACTAGCACTTGGAGGCTTTTAAACTTGATCAGATGTAGTGGCATCTTCAAGCGAGGAGTGTTGCTTATGTCAAGATGACACAAGTTAATCAACTTCTCCATCTGAAGCGGTAGCTCCTCAAGACAAGCACAACATGACAGGAGAAGTGTCTCTAAGTTATACAATATCCAAATGGAATCAGGCAACTTTTTAATCCATGTCCCAGAAAGGTCCAAAAATCTCAAGAGCTTTAATTTGATAAAGAAGTCATCTGGCAACTCCTTAATCTCGTAATGGGACAATGATACTGCCCTTAAGGATTTTAGTCTTGGCAGTATGTTATGCTGCACCCTCTTGCTTAGCGGATGTGGATAATGAGTAATGATAATTGGAAGCAATGTCCTCAACTGCTCCAATTTGTAGAGGGGTTTCAATTTCTCAAAGTCACCATCATATCCCACTGAATATGATAAGTGCCGACACTGTTCCAACAAATGAGATCCTTGGCTCTCTTCCAACCTTATACAAAGTCTTGAAGATGCAATTTGGGCCAAATCATTGACAAGGTCATGCATTAAGAATTCCTCCGGTTTCCTTTCGGACTCTGGGACCTTTTCGAACAATGATCTTGATCTCAACTCGTGAAAGTATTCGTTTCCTGAACGAAACTGCTGTACAAGACCATTAGCAATCCACAGGTGAATAACCTGGTCTTTACAGAATTGATAGTCTTTGGGATATATTGAACAAAAAGCAAAACATCGCTTCAAATCTGGAGGAAGATCATTGTAGCTCAACATCAACGCTGGTAATATACCATTCAAATGTTTATCCCATATTTCACTTCTTAAAATATTTCTCCACTCCTCCACCTCTGATTTGCCGCGTAAAACACCAGCAAGTGCCTTTAGAGCTAAAGGCAACCCTTTGCACTTGTCTGCAATTTGTTTTCCTAGTCAGGTTTTGACTATGATGAAAGTGCCTTTAGAGCTAAAGGCAACCCTTTGCACTTGTCTGCAATTTGTTTTCCAACCTCTTCAAGTTCTAGATGTTCCTCAGTATTGCTATTTTCGAGTGAATGTCGTTTGAATAAAGCCCAAGAGTCGTCACTAGACAGAGTACCTACGGTGATTGCCCAACGACCCATTATCTCAGCACACATCATCTGAGCAACACTCTCCTTACGTGTAGTTATAATGATCTTACTTCCCGTATCTCCTTGTACAAAAAGATTTCTCAGGTCATCCCACTCACTGTAGTCATCATTCCACACATCATCAAGGACAACAAGAAACTTCTTTCCCCTGAGGCTTTCCTTCAATTTGACCTGTAGCAGATTAAGATTGTTGTCATCCTTTAAGTCAAATGCACCAATTTCTTGAAGTAACCCTTTTGTTATTCTCAAAGCATCATATGGCTCAGAAATACAATACCAAGCTTTCGAACCAAAATGTTTGTTGACTTTCTCGTTATTGTAAACTATTTTAGCAAGTGTTGTCTTACCCACGCCACCCATTCCAACAATAGGAACTACAGCTAGATTTTTTCCATTTGCATCTTCTGACAATAAACGCTCAATCAATTCCTTAATTTCGTTCTGCCTACCAACGATATCAGATTCTTCAACCAAAGAAGTTGAAGATGTTCTAGTTCCTTGTTTAGTTGATACAAAATGTTCCTTTAAGCCAAGGCGACCAATTTTTTCCAACACCTCCAATGTTTCAATGGTTTCTTCCAACTTGTCCTTTATGATGAGAAAAAAACCATCACTCAAGCACAGGTTGAGGTCACTTACTTGCTGGTTGCTTGTTTCTGCAAGATTTTGATGGTGACCTTGTACCTTAAGCCTCAAAGCTTCATAATTGGCTTCTTCTATTAAGTTTTCAGCAGAGTCGACGGCATTCTGAAGCTTATTAAACCATTGGCTGACGTGTCGATTTGATGCTTGCTTATTCTGTGCATCACTTAGCACAATCTGAAGACCAAGCAAAATGTGCTCCAGCTTCTCTAAGATCTGAACGCCATTCTTATGCTTATGAAGCATGTTGAACAGATCACCCTCAGGTGCAAGCCTATCAAACAGCACATTCAAAGATGAAGAGAGAAATGCCCCTCCAACTGCTATGCCAATCTCCATTTCTGAAATCTGCAAAGCAAAACAAGGAAACACAAAATGAATTTTCAGAAAATAAATGTTTGTATCTTCAATTACTAACAACTTAATTTTACCTGTTGAATGCTAAATGTAATCAAGAATAATTCTCTTTTCTTAAAGCGAGACTTTTCACTCGACAAGACCCATTATTGCTGTAAGGCTATACATTTTCTACTTTCTAATGGTGTGAAGATAGTGTTGGGCCCACGCAAGCGGAATGATTAATTAAATTTTAAAAGGAATAAATAAAGCAAAATATATATTAGAAAATTCACCCAAAACTTTTGGGCTACGTTCATAAAACAATTTTTTCTACTATTACAAATAGTAGGCTATCTGAGAAAAATACCAAAAATAGTGAACTCACTATTTCTTTTAGAAAAAAAATATTTCCTAAGCACACACTCTAATTTTTCTTCACAGACTATTTTATTTTATAGTCTATGGTATACCTATTGAAGTTTTCCTGTTTGCAGTTTGTTTGTTTTTCACAGACTATTTTATTTTATAGTCTATGGTATACCTTACAGAAGAAAAATACTCACTTTCTCTCTGTGGCTCTCTTTGTATTTTTCTCTCTATCTGATATTTTTCTCTCTTTTCCGAATGTTTTAAAACTAAGGAGCAATCCCTTATTTTGACAAAAGAAAAAAAAATTTGCAATCAACGTTAAAGTTGTTTTGTGCTGCCAAATTTGACACAAATTTTAATAGCCAACTTTGATTCTTGCATATGGCCCCATTTGAAGGGATCCACTTAACAGATAGTGCTAGATAGAACATGTTTTCTGCAATTGTAGGTCATTCATTTATTATAGCGATTGACAAAAATGCCAGCACTAGATTGGAAAGAATTCTTA